>JABSTQ010009958.1:0-187590 GCA_013358835.2 Ixodes persulcatus | reverse complement strand
TGAAATTACCTCTGTCCGGCCGTTCACTGAAAGCGTGAATGTTTGTCAGTTTCGTTGCAACACTGCATAGGGTCCGTCATAGGGACACTGTAGTGGACGTCGCACAGTGTCGTTTCGCACGAACACGTGACTGCAGTGGTGAAGGTCGGGACTTATGAAGACCTTGCGTGACTGAGTCCTGGTTTGGATTGGTTGGATGTTTTGGAGAACCGAGCGTAACCGGCTGGCGTAGTTCTCGCAGTCTATGTCACTGCTCTTTTCAGTTGTCTGAAAAAATTCACCGGGTAGTCGGAGGGTAGTGCCGTAGACCATTTCGGCGGAGGTGCATTTAAGTTCGTCTCGCACGGCAGTGCGGATGCCCAGCAGCACCATTGGTAGGACTTCGGTCCATGGGCTTAGTGACGTGTGCGCTCTGAGTGCCGCTTTCATCTGTCGGTGAAACCTTTCCACGAGCCCGTTGGAGGAGGGATGGTATGCCGTTGTTCGGATGTGGTGTGCACCGAGAAGAGTTGACAGTTTATGAAAGAGAAGACTTTCGAACTGTCTGCCTCTATCGGTTGTTATTGTCGCCGGCACACCAAAACGGCTGGTCCACATGGTAATAAATGTGTGGGCGACTGTCTCCGCGGTCATGTCTTTCATAGGCATTGCCTCTGGCCAGCGAGTGAACCTGTCCACGCACGTCAGCAGGTAACGATAGTCGTGAGACGAGGCAGCGGTCCCACGATATCTAGGTGTACGTTGTTGAATCGGGCACCGGGAAGTTGGAATGTGCCTACGGGTGTCACTGTGTGGCGATGGATTTTGGCTCGCTGGCACTGTTGGCATGCCCGTGCGAAGTTTCTAATGTCTGACTTCATCCTTGGCCAAACGAATCGAGCTGAGATGAGGCTTTGTGACGCACGTATCCCTGGGTGGGAGAGTGAGTGAAGGGTGTCAAAGACGACTCGTCGAAACGGTGTCGGCACGTAAGGTCGAGGATGGCCAGTAGAAGTGTCGCAGAGGAGTGTTTTGTTGCATTCAGGAATTGCAATGTCTTCGAGGACCAGCGCAGTTGACGAAGAGCGAAGGTGCTGAAGTTCTTCGTCAAGCTGTTGCGCGGCGGCCAATTCCTGGAAATTGATAGCTGTCTGTTCAGTTGTAAAGGTGTTGACACCGATGCGGGATAGCGCGTCGGCGACGGTGTTTTCTTTGCCGTTGATGAAACGGATGTCGCTAGTGTATTCCGAGATGTAAGCCATCTGTCGGACTTCCCTTGCTGTGTAAGAGGAGCTGTTTGATGTTAGGGCATATGTTAGGGGTTTGTGGTCTGTCAGGATAACAAATTGACGTCCTTCCAGAAAATGGCGGAAGTGTTAACGCCCAGGTAGATTGCTAAAAGTTCACGCCCGAATGTACTATACCGGGTTTCGGTGGGTGTCATTTGCTTTGAGAAAAAGGAGAGTGGTTGCCACCCGAGTCGGTAAACTGTTGGAGTACGGCACCAACTGCTCCATCGGAGGCGTCGGTCACAAGGGAGAGTGGTGCGTTAGGTTTCTGATGGGCCAATGTTGTGACTTCGGCAAGTTGTTTCTTGATTGTCTCGAAGGCGTTGAGTGCAGGTTCGTTCCACTCGAGTGAGATGGATTTCTTGGGATCTCCAGTGAGAAAACGGTTGAGTGGCTGGAGGGTTCTAGAGCAGTTTGGAAGGAATCGTCGATAAAAGTTTATGAGCCCTAAAACTCGCGTAGTTTTTTTGTTGTTTGTGGTTGGGGAAACTGTTGAATAATGTTCACCTTGTCCGGCAGGGGACGGATGCCGTGCTTGTCCACATGATGCCCCAAGAAATCCAATTCGGCGACGCCAAAGTTGCATTTGGCCGCATTGAGGACGACACCGTAGTTGTGGAGGCGAGAGAAGAGCTGTCGGAGGTGGTCCTCATGTTCTTCGCGTGTTTGCTGAAGACGAGGACGTCATCGATGTAGGCGAAACAGAAATTTAATCCACGAAGAACTTGATCCATGAACCGTTGGAAGGTTTGTGCTGCATTCCTGAGACCAAATGGCATCCGTATGTACTCAAACATGCCAAATGGTGTTGTGATTGCAGTTTTGTGGATGTCAGATGGTTCGACCGGTATTTGATGATATGCCTTCACGAGATCTATTTTTGTGAAGATTGTCGATCCGTGTAGTGCTCCAGCAAAGTCTTGGATGTGGGGAATTGGGTACCGATCCGGCACCGTGATTTTGTTGAGGGCTCTATAATCCCCGCATGGTCGCCAGTCACCAGATTTTTTTGGTGCCATGTGCAGGGCGCTAGACCACACGCTGGACGATGGACGAATGAATCCGAGTTCCAGCATATGTTCGAATTCATTTTTAGCGATTTTTAGCCTGTCCGGGGCGAGGCGGCGTGGCTTGGCAAAAACTGGAGAGCCTTTGGTGTCGATGCAATGTGTGATGTTGTGTTTGACTGGTGCCTCGGTGTTGCATGGCTGCGTTAGCGTTGGGAATTCCTTTAAAAGGTTTTCCCATGGAGCAGCCATTGTGAGGGGTTGTAAAGTGGAATTTAACGATAGTGCCTTTGATAGTACGCCTCGGATACTGAGGTGTGTTGTAGAGTCAAGGAGAAGACGGCGCTTGACATCCACGATGAGGGAAAATTTCGGAGGAAGTCTGCCCCAATGATTGCGAAACGCACGTCTGCCACCAGAAATACCCAGCGGAACACGCGCCGGAGTCCCAGATCGAGGGTTAGGGATCTCTGTCCATACGTTTTTATCGCCGATCCATTTACCGCCTGGAGTGGTTGGGTTTGTTGTCGGTGCCGACGATCCTCCAGCGTAGGAGGAATGATACTGACTTCAGCGCCGGTGTCCACCAGGTATTGGATCTTTGTCTGGCGATCAGTCACGTGGAACAAACGGCTGATTGTGTTTCCCGCTGCACTGGCCGTCTTCAGTGAGTGGGCGAGGTGTTTTCCGGAAAGGCGCATGGTGGGGTGCATTTTCGGGCATCGTCTCCAAATAATCGGTGGTACCAGCACCACCTGTTGGTATCATCACGGGTTGCGCTGGGCCGACGTCCTCGAGATGTGTGTGGAGAGGATGGTCGTGAAGGACGGGCACGTAGGTCTCGCAAATTCCTCGCTAGCTGGTCAACTTGCTCTGAGAGTCTCTTGTTTGATTGGAGGAGTTGAGAAAACTTCTCCTCCAGGGAGTGAGCTCCTGGTGACTGGCCAGCTGCTGGTGGTTTTTTGCTAACTGCGGAAATCCCGAGAGCGGAAACATCCATGATTTTGTCTGCCATCTGGGCGAGTTTTTCCAAGGGCTCCGATAATGTGGAGAGGATCATGCGAACTTGTTGGGGAAGTCGCTGAAGGAATAATTCCTTGAAGATGGATGCGTCGAGTGATTCGGCGCGGTCTCCCAGAAGTTGATGCATTCTGCGGAGGAGATCGGAAGGTTTTCTGTCGCCCAGCTCCTCTGTGGTGAGGAGCTGCTGGATGCGGCGTTGCTCCGATTCTGTAGTCCTCCGAGTTAACTCCATTTTCAATTTTCTGTATGGATTGTCAGCTGGAGGCGCTCGAAGTACGTCCCGGACGATGCTAGCGATGGTCTGCGGGAGGGCAGCAACAACGTAGTCGTATTTTGACAGTTGCGTTGTGATACGGTTTTTTCGGAAGATGGACTCGATGGTGATGAACCAGAGTTCCGAGTCCGTGGTCCAAAATTCAGGTAGCTTGACCGTGGCAATGCTTGGAGGGGAAATCTGGTCGCCGGTGGATGTGGATTCGGTAGCTGGCAGAGACATTACCGTTGTTGCTGAGGGCTGGGTCAGGGCTGAGGTCGCTGTTGCTGAGGTTTCGGGTCACCAATTTGAAGCGTACTGAGCTTCAACTAATTTATTTACACTATTTACATTATGTTAAATCTGAGACGTGACGAGCCGATCTTGCGGTTGCCGTTGTTCCTCGATGTCCGTGCTGTCTCGAGCTCTGAGCGAGGCCATGATCGCGCGGGCACTTCTTTTACTTCTTTCGCGCTTCGCTGGGAGCCGCTACATATACATACGCCTGCCAGGGCGGGCTTGTACTCACCGGACATTCGAAAACTCTATGTGAATGTCGAGTAGAGCAGTAGTTTTCTGTTTTGAAGTATGTCGCTGGAAGGCTCCAAGTGGAAGAAGCATCGGGCTTCGGAGTCTTTTTCCAACAGACGTCTTTATTCTAAATAGTTGAAAAAAAAAACAACAACACTTAGAACCTTTGCGTAATGACAATGTATTTTAAGCAATACGTTAGGCTACTTTTCAATTATGGATACGCAGGAGAGGAGTTACCGCATTCAGATAGGCGTATATCATAGTGAAGTGTTTGCCTATACACAAGCGCTTATCATCCGTTAGAAATAACGAGCCACTGGGCTCTGAACGCATGCGCGGTAGCTACTGGCTTTGTTCAGATAAGATCATTCACGCGAGTCCGGACGCATTTGTTTGTTCTGGTTCATTTTTTTATATATATTACTCCTCAGCATGTGTAGAAAATGTTATAAAAAATATTTCACGAAAAAAAAAAAAAATTGTAGAGGAAAAAAATATCAGTGCCCCAGAATGTTATATTTGACGTTTGAAGTTTTCGTCTATATCATGTTTGGTGATACCTACTACGAAAACTACAAATATGGGAAATCTAAAATATTTTTCACTTCTAACAGATCAGGGGAGCTATTGATTTGGATATAAACTGCATTGTGGAGAGTATGTACTTTCCGTCAAAATGCGCAAAGATGACTGGTTTGTTGTTTTGTCATTGAATTTCTGAACTGTTATCTAAACAAAATTGAAGAGGTACAACACTAGCATTGATACCATACATTCTTATTAAAACATTCTTTCAAAAAATATGTAATTAATTGCTTTGTCTCAAAAATTTAAATTTTATGTCAGCCAATTACTTGTTTTAAAGTAGAAAGTTAAGGAACTTCAAGGGACGTTCTATCGCTTTGATTCGTTGGCGGCGCCGGTGCTAAGATAATATACAGGGTGTCCGCGAAAAATATTTACAGGGTTTCTTTTCACGGCAAGACAAACTACGCATCGCTAAACGCTCATTCTCCGCCCAAAGATAGTGTTAGATGTCCGAAAAATATATCAAAGTTTCCGCCCGTACCGATGTGTTATTCAAAAGTTACAAGTGATTTTCTGAAAATTTCAAAGGGAAAATGGTGACCGACGAAGCTCTCGAGTACATGGAGCTCTCATTACTTTTGAATAAGATATCGGCTCGTTTTGAAGCTTCGGCAACTGGTACGGACATCTAGCGCTATCTTTGGGCGAAGAATGAGCGTTCCTCGAATCGTCGTTTATTTTTGCGGTGTAAAAAAACCCCGTAACCCGTTTCGGGGATACCTTGTGCTATCATCAACAAGAGCCAATACCGGCGTCAAAACGAAATGCCGCGAGTCCTAAAAGCGACGCGCGCCATATACTAGCGGCACCGACCTTATCAGCGCTAAATCAGAAAGACAGAAAACACCACAAGGCGGCGCTGGCCCCCTCGTGAAGCTAAAGAGGGGCTTTACGGAAACCAGAGACGGCATGGACCATAGAACACACGCAATTATTACCTGTTTTCTCTTCGGTGGACTTACTTTTCGGAGGAACGAATTGCTACATGTACTATGTACGTTGCTTCACAGAAAAGCTAATATCTCATTATATTTCCTTCTTTCTTTCTTCTATCATGCTTTCGCTAGGTCGAGGAGTCTTGTGATCGTGAGCCAAGAGAACACGCGCATTGCGGTTGTAAACAAACGAAGTGGTTGCCAGTCGTGTGTAACTGCGTCTTGGCTGAACGCCTTTAGCCATGGACGACTTACCGCGTCTGCAGAGTATTCTGTGGTGACTATATTAGTTCACGCAAAAAGAAGATAGCAAAGCCGATAAATGTTTACAGTGAGGAAGATCTGAATGTCAATTCTCCGAAGAGAATCGGGCAACATCCTCCAGTTCGCACATATTTCTGTCTGTAGCCACATTCGGAGTTGACTGATTTTCTAGCACTCGTTAAAATTATTGCAGTACAAGTGAGTGCTTCGCGGAATTCTTCAGTCCGGTTTGAAGAGCCACAAAAGACGGACTCCCCAAGACTACTTTCTGCCAACGCGGGAAACTAGTGCGCTCGACATCTCTACTCGTTATTTTTTATTTTTGTTTTATTAGGATCAATAATTACAAATATTTTTAATCATAACACATGTCTTACTGAAAGTCAGCCAGTGAAGTCAAAGGTTTACTTTGGTCAGCCGGACGTACAACCGTCACGAATAGCTGCTCAGACATTCCCACTTCATAACAAATTTAGGTATACGTATTTGCATATACCTTTCCCAGCTTTACTTACTTTTATACTAATTTCTGTAAACAAAAATGTTGTAGTAGCAATTACAAATGGTTTTGTCCCGCCTTTGTGGAAAATGTTCAGCTAAAGCTCTTAGAACTTTTAATTTTATAAGGGAAAGCAGGCTTATTGGTTAAATTAATAAAAGAAAGAAAGCAAACGCGAGAATTGTTTTAATTAGTCGAATACATGCATCTGAGCCTCGTACCCAAATACAACTCAAAAATATATCTAGTCATAAAATACACAAAAGAAAAGAATAATCGCGTCTGTGGCTTTGGGCAAAAGTACCGGCATGGAAGGTGCACTTTTCATAGCTGTAACTTTGAAGGATACAAAATGATGCAACGTGTGTTTTTTAATAAAAAAATACAAGAGCATAATGGGAAACTATCCCTGTAAATTAAATTTAAAAAAAAAAAAACTTTTTAGTTGCCCCTTGAATTTCATAACTTGTATTTTAGGACCAGTTTGGAGCGACATAAAAAAAAAGATTCAATATTTGAGATAATGCAATCATTTATATATAATAGAAAATAACGTTTTAATAAGAATATATGACATAAGCTTGAATGTTGTAGTTATTTAACTTTTTTAAATAACAACGGAGAAATATAGTGACGAAACGTCAAAGGAGGAATGTTTGCGCATTTTTGGAGCAAAATATGTAGCCTCTACAATGCTGTACATACTTAAATGAGTAGTTCTCAGGATGCATTTTAAGTGGAAAATTTGTGAGGTTTCTCCTATTTGTAGCTTGCGTAGTAGGTGTCCCCAATCATAACATAAAGGGGAATGTGAAAAATCGAATATGCCGATCTGGCGCACTCAGTTTTGATTTCTCTTCAATTATTATGTTTGTGCAAAATCATTTTTGGTAACGTTTCCTACACACTTTGAAGATTAATATATAAAAAATTTAGCAAGAAAATAAAAGGTGTTTACAATTCTCTGTAATGCCGAATTAGAGCGCAGCTGTTCAAGAGGAGAAGAGGAGGGTGCGGAGGGAAGGGCATGTTCCTGCTCCCCCTTCGTATCCTCCCCTCCTCCTTTCCTGCTCTCCTTCCATTTAGTGGGAACTTTTCGCTAATTTTCACGCTAAATTAAGCGAAAATTTCCATGCTAATTTTAGCGGGGAAATATTCACGCTAAATTTAAACGAAAATTTACAAACATTTTCCCGCTAAATTTAGCTGGAAAAGTTTAACCTCGTGACGTCACGTGTGATGTCCTTATGGGAGACGTCCCATGATGCAACGCGCGGTTACGCCGACGCCGACGCCGAAGGCAGCGCTGACGCCGACGCCGCTCAACCCGGAAAGGAGCGCCTAATGGTACGTTTACACTTGAGAAGAAATCCGCTGCCGCGGGAGCGGATTCGCTCCTGGCGGCGGCAGGCGACGAGCGGGTCGTGTTTGCATCTATTTCCTGCGAGCCACGGCGGCAGCGCCGGCTGCGGCAGCGGTTCCCGTAACATCCCGTCAAATATGACGAGAAGGCGCGAGAGTTCCCACCTGGCTGTCTCTCCCGGACGTGGCTGCTCCCTGAAGAACGCGTACTCATGACGTAGGCAGCGTCACGCTGCGCAAGAATGTCACTTCCGGTCAGCGAAACGCCTCGTTCGGTGGCAGAAATAGGTCCTGGACCAATACGGCTCGCCGCCGCGTTTCCCGCCCAGCGTTTCGCCCCAGCGGCGAAGGCTAGGTGGATTCGCTAGCGGATCCGCAAGTGTAAACGTACCATAAAGCGCGAAACACATGTACGACGAAACCGTCCGATCCGACGTCCGATCCGGCGTCCGATCAGGCAATACGACGGTCGGAGGCGAGGGTTTTCAACGCTCTCCGGTGCTACGAAAACCCTCGCCCCCAAGGTCATTCCGGCAGTCCACACGTCGGATCGGATGGTTTCGTCGTAAATGTGTTTCGTGCTTAAGAGCTGATCTCCAAAAAAAAAAAAAAAAAAGAAATGGTCCGAACTTGCGTGCATGATTTTTCTGAACAGAGCTGCGCTTGCTCAGAGCACGTTCCAGAGCACGGTAGACAAAGATGGAAGGTAGCAGAAAGCGAGTATTAGAATGGTCTATAGCGACCGGGTAGTAAAGCTCAATTCGACGGGTAACGACTTCCAGTGCGGAATTCTCGCCTATCTTAGATTTCAGCGGCCTCAGTTATTGAACCCAATCTCGAACTCGAACGACTCGATCGTGTCTAATCATTTTGTGGCTTGGACTGGCCAAAGTCACGCTTTTACAGCTGCAGCTTTTACACTCCTTTCCGGCGAAATCCGGAGGCGTCCGTGCGCAAAAACTGACGTGACTGCGCGATTGTAAGAGAGCGATTGCGCCGCCGCGCTATCGCTCTCTCACTATCGCATCACACAACCACATCATTTATGGCAAGACGCGCTCCATCCCTTTCCCGCCCTCCCCTCGCCGCCGACGCTTCAGAGTTCTGGAAGGTTGCCCGTTGCGTCTACACGGCGCTCGGCAAAGACATGGGCAGGCCACGCAAGATTTGCTCTCTATGGGAGGAGCGGAAATGGCGACCGCGCCTTGCTGACCAGTGCAGACGGAGGGCCGCCGCGGCACCAGAACTGCAAAGGGTGCAGTACCCCGACTTAGGGTGTCTTAATGTGCGCTTCGCATAGAGTGATGCCAACTACCTGTTTCCCTTTCCCACACCCTCTTCCACCGCCATTCTGTTCCTCTCATTGTTTCCCCATGCGCCGGAAAGTGACCTTTGTGACCATCCGTCCTCCCATCCGAGGGGAAAATGCTAATCCTCCTTCCGTGGGTTCCACAACGCTGCTCCGAACTTGTGAGATAAGGTGCTTGTTTCCGGGAGGGTTATAAGCCCCACGGATTATCGTCGAGAACCAAAATGGCTGCTGGTTTGTCGGCGAGTGGTATTACAAAGGGTGGCATCTCCCTAGCAAAGCGCACATGAAGGCTCCCTACCCCGACTATCCTTACGAGAAGCGGCGCGTAAGCACCAAGGGCGTTAGGACCCCCATGCTCGCGAAAAAGAGGCACATCTCGTAAAAACATTTTGCAAAAGCACATATCTTCTAATCGCATCTCCTAGAACTATTCTGCTAAGCAAAGCTCATAAGGCTTCTTAAAGTGCATATACTACAATCAAACCTCCCGAGGAACATAATTTAACAACACAACAGCTGCCGCTGTCAATCGCAGCACGCCTTGTTTAGCAGTTTACAATCTTGTTATCGCAAGCCGCGTTGAATGCGCCCTAAAACTAAGTTGTTTTAAGAGACGCCATTTCAATTAAAAACTGGCTGCGTGAGAGGGACAACTCTTTCTTATGCGAGGGCAATAAAAAATGTTTTTTTTTTCCCCACGAAAACAAGAACATAATGTAGAGGGACATATCTGCATTCAAGAAAGGTAGAATAAAAAGCGGTCATCGACGTTAAATGATGAGCAACGGCGCCTTGAACTTTTACTTTCTACTACACACAAGTTTAAGGGGGGGGGGGGGTTGACCTCTGCGAATGGTTCGGTATCCAATCCCCAAGAATCGTCTGTACGAGCGCCTAAATATTCCCAATGAGATAAATCGGTATAATCATGAGTCTTCTTAATTGCGACAGCTGAAGCAGTGTACTAGTTTAACTGTGAAAGGAACAGAGTTTATAATTTTTTTGAGAATGCTGAGGTAGGTATTGAATGTATTTCGCGTTATATTTTACGGAGCAAAGATGTGCTAGTAACTCGGCTTTCCACCTGCCGCATCAGGCACTGTATCTAGAGTCTAACAGCCAGCTGACTAAGGGTTATAGAAAATGGAGGCAAGTGGTACATAAAATTAAATTCATTGATATTCATGGTAGTAAAACCCGAGATTCAGGAACACAGAAGGGGACGAACACTGTGTTTTTGAGTATCGGGTTTTATTACCATAAATTACCAACAACTAGCTTGTTTTTTTAATTATTGTTGCATTTATTGGTTTTGCATTATTTTTTTTTGCTAACGGCATAGCGCTTAAGGTTGCGAAATGAAGCTAGCACTGAAGGATAGGAAGAGAGAAACACAATATTTGCGCTAAAATTTCGAAGGTATATATAGAAGGATATGCATGTCTTCTAAGCAAAGCTTTGTGTTTATTTTGTTGGTTGCGATCCATTCGCAATATAAATGCACGCCAGCCGAATCCAGCTCAGACATTGAATACGAGTATTGCGTCACTGGTGCCGTGTTTGTTACTAATCAATCCCTCTGCAGATAGTTAAATCTGGGTTCGCGACCGTTTCGAAAATTGCCAAATTTTACCGGTGTAAGAACACATCTTGTGTTATTGGGGCGGGGATCAAACATTGACACCCCTCATTCACCTCGTGCATCGCTGAAACTCGGATTGTGTAGCGAAATTTGCTCATTGAGTGACGAGCGGGTGAGTCGCCCTCGCGCGAAGAACTTCATTTCGCTGAGGTTCGACATCATTAAGATCAAACGACATTGTGCCAGATATTTACAACTAAAGCTAGAATCGACTAAAAATAATGAAAAACGTTTGCAATCCTCTGTAATTCCAAATTAGAGCGCAGCTCTTGAGGAGGAGGAGCGGAGGGTTCGGATGGGAGGGTATGCCCTCCTCCTTCTCTGTACCCTCCCTTCCTCTCTCATCCTCCCATTCTCCTCCTCTGCTCCTCCTCCTCCTCCCCCTTTCCTCCTGATCCTCCTCCTCTCCTCCTCCTCCACCCAATTTCCTCCTTCTCATTCCCCCCTCCTTCCCTTCTCCACCCCTCATCTCCACGTCCATTCCTCTTCTCGTCCTCCTTCCCCTCCTCCTCTCCTGCCCCTCCCCCTCTCCCCTCCTCCACCCCGTTTTCCCCGCCAAATTTAGCAGGGATAACGACGTCACATAACTTCATGTCACGTCACCCATAAAGAAATTCAGTTTCTCCGCTAGATTTAGCGGGGATAACTGACGTCACGTGACCTCAACACCAATGTGAATTGTTGTCGAAAACTGAATGGACCTTTTCCGAGAAGCGTTCTGCGCACGCGCGAGCACTCGATGCCAAGCGGCGGAAGTCGGTACTAGAAATCGAGGAAATTCGGAAGGAGGCTGTGGATCAGCGAGTAGAACACGTAATTGCAACATATATATAATTGTGTTACACAAAAAAAGAAAGTGGACGGAAAGAAAAACATGGCGTTTGGGTGGACGCCACAGATCCCCCTCTTTAGAGTCGCGTTGGGCACGCGCCGCTGCTCGGAGAGCGAAGAAACTGGTAGTGTAGCTCCCATTATCGTATGGTAGCGCAGGTAGGTCACTTCCTCGATTTTTAGTTCGTGCAGCCACCGCCTGGTGCCGTCGGTATGTGAAAAAAGTCCATTTGTGTTGAGGTCCCGTGGCCTCATTTTTGCCGTTAAATCTAGCAGATAAATTGAATTTGTTTATGGGTTACGTGACACGAAGTTATGTGACGCCATTTTCCCCGCTAAATTTAGCAGAAAAATTGACGTCACATGACCTCGACACCAATTCAATTTCCCGCTAAATTTAGCGGGGCGTTACACCGACGCCGACGGCGACGGTGACGGCGACGCCTACGCCGCGAAACCCGGAAACCGGCGCCTAGAGCTGCGCTCAAAAAAGGATAGTTAAAAATATTGCTACCTTTGTCTTTGTCTTTATTTATTTCGCTCTGGAGAGCCGTAGCGCCGCGGAACGGCAGCAGCCCGTACCATGGAGGCCCGCGGTGCCGCGTCTAGTGAACATGATAATGTTATGAGTATATACATGCACGATGACGGCGACGTGATGTTGGTACGAAACGAAACGAAACGCGAACAGCAGGCCGACGACCCCCAGGGCACCGCCAGCACCACGCCGAAGCCCCGGAGTCGCCAAGCTAGGGCCGAACACATCCTAATCGAATGTGCTCGACCCCAGGCCGGCGGGCCCCAAGCCCCACCGCAGCGCCGGCGGCGCCCCGAGAACCGTCGACCGGTCGCCCGCGCCCTATCCCGCCCCGACTTTAGATGTACAATACGGATTATGACAGCGAGTGGCGGAGGTAACTGGTCACCTCTCGACGGAACAGTTTCATATCCTCGCGTGACGTGGATGGGCACAGGGTGAAGCTAGTAGGCAGTGAGCGCCAGTGCGAAATGGCCCTGACCACGAAAGACTGACGGTGTCTCTCCGTGCTGGCAAACACTGGCTGCATGCTGTCTGATCGGTTTTGACGCAAGGCGCCAGAGAGCGCGTCCGGTTGCATTCTCAAAATGTTAGCAAACAGTCTCACAGAGGCCACCGCTCGTCGTAGACCTAGAGGCTACCATCCAATGGCTTGTAGCAGATCCACAGATCGCACGTCCCGGTAACGAGCTAGGTTGGAGTGCTTCTGCCTTTTCAGGATGGCGTAGGCAGCCTGACGTTGCCCACTTTCCAGCGCCGCCACAAGGTGTAGTTGGTGCGGGTTTCATACTGGACAGCAGCATATAGTCCAGCTGTGGGAGCACGAGTGGAGTGAAGAGGTGCCGCAAGGTCTCGGGTCCAGCCCCTTTAGACACAGCGATACAGAAACCCAACTGTCGACGTGCTTACGAGAACACCTTCCCAATGTGAGCATAGAGGTGAAGCTGAGGGTCCAAAGTGACACTAAGCAGCTTCGCACTTGGCTTCCAGCTGAGGGTAGAGGAGAACATCATGGCCGAGCACTTGTCAGCGTTTAGGGGTAGCCTATTCTGGCAGGACCAGCCATAAACTGCCTCATGGTCGTGCTGAAGCTGCTGCTGGTGAATAGGGTTGGAGATGGGATGGATGAGCGTGAGGTCGCCTGCATAGAGCAGAGGTTTTCACTTATACGGCGCAACAACATGGTTGACAAACGCGTTGAAAAGGGTGGGGCCTAGTACGCTGCCCTGGGGCACTCCAGATAAAATATCAACAGGACCAGAGGTAGTACAGTGAAAGACAACGCGCTGGGTTCGCTTATGCAAAAAGTTTGCCAGCCAGTCAAGAAGTTCCCCAGAAACGCCGAAGCCCTGGAGCTTTTGAATTGGAATTCTGCGGTCAACCCTGTCGAACGCTTGCCTGAAGCCTAGTTGCACAAGCGCAGAGGGAGTACGGCTGTCCAAGTACTCTCTGGCAGTATGGACGACCACAGCCAGGGCCGACTCACAGCTGCGACCTGGTTTAAAACCGTGCTGGTGCGCTGATAACAGCTTATGCGTTTCAAGGTGATTAATTAGTTTACTCTTGATAACGCGCTCCATAGTCCTGCAGACAATGGAGGTCGTTGAGATGGGGCGGTAAGCTGCGGTGGCGTCTGAGGCGCATTTGCCCCCTTGTACACTGGTGTCACTGTGGCACTTTTGCGTTGTATTGGGGCTTTCCTTGCCGAGAAAGAGTTAGTGAACAGCACGGTGAGGACTGCATGATGCTAATCTGCTGCCGCAGGCACGTAGAAATGCAGGGTGAATGCCATCAGGTCCTGGACCCTGGGAGGCATTAATGCGGTGCAGCGCCTCTGCACGTCCTCCTCGGTGATGATAGGAGTGGCAAGCAGAGTGCAGTCTGATTCTCGGGTTCTGGGTTGGTCACAGTGATGCACCGGACTACCGTAACCAGCCTCTGCAGAAGTGCAGGGGACGACACATGAGGCGGTAAGACCACCAGAAACAAAAGGCACGGCTGGGTCAACACAGGCAGCTTAAGCGGAGGAAAAGTGGACACTGAAGGGTTCAGCAATCGTCGTGGGGTCACTGATGGCAACCCCATCCTTCTCGAACGCTGGAACATAGGAGAACCGACGCTGGTTTTTAACCTATGCCAAGAAAATCTTGGAAAAATATACAGCCTTTTCTGCAACCCCACGCAGGCATTACATGTAGGCTGTGTACACCAGCCGTTTTAGGTCCCTTGGCATGTTCTGTGCCGTAGCAAAGACGTCCAGGCGATTGAACTTCTTGGCTCTCTTGAAAAGCTTGCGTTTCTTGTGAGAGAGACGTAAAATCTCTTTGGAGATCCAGGGGGGGTCTTCAACGTAGGAATAGAGGCTTCAAGGGGACACAGTTTTGTTCGCTTGCAGTCATCATGTCCAGCCACAGGTCGTATGCGTCATCAACAGATACATTTTAAGGGACCATGTTCCAGGGAGAAAGGTGGAGAAGGTTGTTGAGGTGCGAAAAGTCAGTCTTGGAGAAATTCCTCATCACTGTGGCGTAGTGACCAGATTTCGGCAACGTCATCAGGCTGGAAAAGCTGATAGCAAGGTGGTCTGACCCAGCCAAGCTTGGCTCGATTGAGCAGTCCGTGACGAGGGCAAGGTTGCTTACGAAAACTAGATCAAGGACCGAAGCCGAAGCGAAGATGGTGAACTCTCATACTATATGCATAGAAAACTAGGAATGTTACGCTTCAGATATCAATTGAAGTATGACATTTTTATAAAACATTTTGTCAACAACAAACATCGGATGGAAATTTGTAAAAAGTACATTAAGACTGAATAAAAAAATTGTTAAACCATTTATAAGGACAAAAATATGGAGAGGCCACAAGAAAATACTACGTACCTAAGTTTTTTAATAATTTGCCGGATGAGCTACATAAAATAAAATCCCACAGGATAAAAAAAAAAGAACTATAAAAATATGGCCAATTGAACAGGGAAAAAAGGAGCCATAAAATATAAAAGAACAGACGATGGAGCATCCCCGAAAACGCATAATATAAAACGTTCGCTTTTCTCTTAATTTATTAGAATTGCCTTGTAGGACGCGAATCCTAGTATCCTTCACGGTATGTAAATACTCATCACAATTATTGGACTTGTTTTACATATATATTATTAAAAATAGAGGAATTAATATAAGCTGTAAAAGGAGGTGGAACTGCAGCAATTTATATTTATATTGGTTTGCTTTGTTGTTTCTAGTTATCTGCGCAATAAGAAAGCAGAGCCTCCTGTCGCGTCCCACGCACAAGCCATTATTGGCATATGTGGGTTTTATATTGTATTATTTTCAAAGAAAGCAAATGAATATGACTTTTGTGTTGAGTTGTAATGCCCATGTGTTGTTTGATAACAATGAGCAATACTGGACGCACTAAAAACAAACACATATACGCCCGAAACTTTCATAGAAACCTCTCATGTGCAATTCTTATAAAAAATTTTTTTTGAGCTTCGTTGACCTTCGTTAATTAACGTTAAGGCGCACGCATAATGTCTCGGTGTTAACATGCGACATGAATTCATGCAAGCACATTAGACTCTACGTCTCCAGTCGTCTAATGCGTTTAGATAATGTGCTGACAATTTTAATAAATAAAGTACTAACGTAATATTGTTGTATTGCTGACGCAGAGCCTCCTTGGTGCATTCTGATAAAGCTCGGGGACTACTGAAATACCTCGCGGCCATTAAGGTTTTACCGCTCTCTGGACAGGTGTCACTCATATCCCACGTAGAGCCCAACCTGAAAAAAAAAAAAAAAACAAACGACAATTTTAGAATGCATTTGGCGAAAAAATGAGTAGTGAGAAGGAATGCGCCAAACGGGAAATATAAATATATGAAATAATATTTGCGGGAAAGTTAAGTTGTTGGTCCTCCCGGTGGTGTGGGAGGCAGGTTCCGCTTCGATGGTCTGGAGCGTGGTGGCACGAACGTCACTTAGTGACGGGTCGACTCCCTGCTTGTGGTCAGCTATGTACATTTATTTACATCTGTCCGACTCCAAGTTAAAAGTCCTATCTTGGAAAAGCATCCTCACTAGTCCAGAGTTTCGGCCCAAGTCCCAGCCAAAAAGTCCCTCTCCCTCCCCCCCCCCCCCCCCCCCCCCGTCACGGGCTTTTGAGGGCGCTGACCCCCTCACTCTCAGTTTAGAATCAACCAATCATTTCAAACTTCCGCCTGAGTTACGTGACGTCTACCGTCCAGTAGTTGGCAAGGGCGTCGACCCCCATTCGTTAACTTGCCAACGGACTACAGCCGACAGCTCTGTAACTTCGTCCATGCATCCTGTTGCAGACACAGCGCGCCTCCCCAGAAACCCCCGGTTAAAACCCAAGAAGCTCCGTAGTATACGCAAGCCTTCAGATTCAAAAGAAAACAACATCCCTTCCCGAGGGGTCATCCCGACGGGGGAGACACTGAAGGACGCTTTCCAAGGGCGACGCGTCGGCGAAAAGGCGCACTTGGTCCCTCGTTAGATAAGCGAAAGGATACAAAACACCAAGGGTGGAGGGGGGGGGGGGGGGGGGAGGGAGAGGATACACGCCGCCAGACAAGACGACCGTCACCCGGCCGATCGGAAAGCCGGCCGTCTTCCCCAGAACCCGTACACAGCGCTTCGGAACTTAACTGGGCAGGTAAAGAAGGACAAAGAAGGATCGCTTATTGCGGCTGCATAAAGCGAAGGTATAGAGAAGGAATAAATACATAATGTTCGTGTCGGCACCTCACTTATTTGTCGTTTCTCATTTACAATATATTAGGGGTGTGCGAATACTGATTTTTGAGACCGAATCGAATACGAATCGAATAGTTGTGGGACCGAATCGAATACGAATACGAATCGAATAATTTTCGAATAGTTTCCGAATAGTAAGTAGACGGCTATTAAAGTAGAGCAAAGAGATTATAAATTGATCTTTATTGTTCCAAAATGTTTCTTAAAATTATTGTAAAATCGCAGCTAGACAATAATAACTAGAATTCAGCTATATACTGGAAACGACTAAATTTTCCTGAGGACCTAATTTTCGCGAATTTCACGAATCGCCTACAATTCGCGAAAAATACGTCCCGCGATCAATTCGGGCAATATGTGAACGCTACGGAAGCTACACTCGATTCGCGAAAATTAGAACCCGCAAATAATTTCAAATTTTCAGCTTTGGCCTGATTCGCGAAAATTTGAGCCCACGAAAATTAAGTCGTTTACGGTATGTTTACATAGAGACAAAAGCTAATAAAATATTAGAATGCTAAACATAATATCACGGTTCACGCGGATACTGAACATAAAATCACAGTTCGCTTGAGCCTGGTACATCCTGAAGCATTGTACTTAGAAAGAACTCTACATTATCTTTTTATTCCTTGTTGTAGGAGATGTCCTTGAATTGAGGATCAAGGAATGTGGCAAGGGCGTGATGTGCCTGTGTGCTTGCGTCCAGGAACCTTATTTTCACTGATCTGAGAAGATTCTGGGAAAACGCATTGTCTCGATCTACTTGCGCCCTCAAAAAGCAACATCTTCACACACTGAACAAGTGGAACAACCATGAAAAGTGTTGGGAAAGACTCGACACAAGCAGCTGTTGTGGATTCTTCAATTGATTGCATGGGAGCGGCCGAAAAACTTCCCCACTCTAGTGCTCTTTCTTTTCGAACAACTTCCTGCTTCTACCACTTCTACTTTGTTGGGGGTTGTGGGGATATTTATACAGCGAGTCGTTGGTCAGCCATTTTTAATGTTGCGACGAGTCACTCGCTGTAGATGAGCAATTTAGCCAGTGCAGTTCAACCGCTAGCCTGGGGTCTTTAACGTGCACCACGCAGTAGTGATACACGACCGCACGCCAGTACGATGCTCATCCAGATCGAAACGGGAAGGGGTGGGGATCCTGGGTTCAATCCCCACTTCTACTTCGCTTACACAAAACGGCGGTACCGTTGCAACCAGTTCTGAAACGTCTCCACGACACGGTGGAGCGAAAGCTCGCGCTGCAGAACCCAGGGATCCTGGGTTCAATCCCCACCCCTGCCCGTTTCGATCTGGATGAGAATTGTACCGGCGTGCGGTCGTGTATTACTACTGCGTGATGCACGTTAAAGACCCCAGGCTAGCGGTTGTACTGCACTGGCTAAATTTCTCATCTACAGCTGGGAGACTCGTCGCCCGTTGAGGCAGACCAAGTTCTAGGCTGTATAAACATACACACAACCCAATTTTTTTCCACGACACGCTTTCCGAAAGCCTGCACGAGCAATCTCGTGCGAAAGCTGTCCCTAAATGGTGAACCGCATGTAAGCGATTTAGCGAGCGACAAGACGAGTGACAGCAACGAGGGTCAGCAGCGAGCGACGGAGATTTCTTACTGTCGCTCGTCGCGTCGCTCGGTGTTTGGATTTCTAGAAAACGTCCTCATCGTCTTGGTCCCTTTCTCACGCCACTTTCATACGGCTTGCCTCATCGCGCGACTGGCCGAACGACTGCGAAGCGGGTCGACGTCGCCTGTCTCTCGGCAAATCGCTTACATGCGGGTTATACTTAACACAGTGGTCTCTAATGGAGGCAACAGCAACGTACGTATAGAGGGGGACGGCTGCTGCCGAAGACGACAATCACTGTCTAGGAGAAGAGGGCACGTATCGCCATCTTGCGGGCACGTATTGCAGGCTGTACCGGCGCGTTGTGGGACGCCTGTGAAGGGAATCTCGCGGCGCGACACCGTAACGACTATTCGGAAATTATTCGAAAAATATTCGAGACTTTTGAGAATTATTATTCGATTCGATTAACGAATCGAATAGAGTAATATTCGATTCGTTATTCGAAAATGGCGAATATTCGCACACCCCTACAATATATATATACAGACACATAAATATGTATACATTTACAATACTACTTGTCCCATTAGAGTTTCTTGTAGGCTCGTGGAAAATTTCAGTATTACAAAATGATTAATGATTTGCTACAAGCACTTCATGAAACTTGTATGTTAGTATACGTCGACAGGTGCGCTTTTAAGTTGATTAAAATAATTATATGGTAGTAGAATGTACGATGTTTCGCGGCAAATGATTCCACTCATTAATGGCTCGAGGGAAGAAAGATAATTTAAATAAGTTATTGTGTAATGGGAACTTTTCAAAACGTTTAGCATGATCGTTTACTATTAAGGATTAAATAATTTGCTCGGGAAAAATTGAAGTTTTTTATTCTAATTCATATAAAAACTTGAGCTTTGCAACTTTTGTCCCTTTTGCTAGAAGTAGAACATCTATAATTGTCTCCAGAGTTCATTGGAGGAATCACGTTTTCTTTATTTATTACTTATAAACTTTGCGTCTTTTTTCTTGATTGTTTCTAACCTTTTATTTCCTGGGACAGTGCTTGGAAATCATACGACGTTGGCGTACTCCAGGATAGGACGAATTCTTTTCTTGTAGGTAGAATTCCGTGTTTTTAGAGTATTATTTTTTGTGAAATTCGGAGTGCTGTTTTCGGAGTTTGTTTTTCGTCAAAAATTTGGTGTTCTCCTAATTCTTAACATTTCTGAGTTAAATTCTACAGTCTTAAAATTTCGAGAATAAAAGACAAAAAAAAAATATCCAGAGTGAAACGTACACTAAATTTATAAGAGCTCGCCTGATCGAATGATACGTTTGCAGCTGCATTTGGCATTGGCGCCCTTGTCACTTGGTCCCACGACACAACTTTAAAATTATTGTCGCTTCAAATAATGTCAATACGTAGAAATAACTAAACACCTAGACTTCGTCACAGGGAATCAAAGAAGCTTTAGCTGCGCTGCCCCCTAAAAAAATGTGCTTATTCATAGCTTTCACTGTTATGAAAGCAATTCGCCTCCTATTATGAAGCGAATATAGAATAATTCAAACTAAAAACTGGAATAGTGTGTTTTTTTTCGTGAACCATAGGAACATTCATCCGTTGTTCTGAACAAATCTTGGCGCGATAAATGGGAAACTGACTTTCGTCAATAGTCCGACACTTCAAATGAAACCTCTCCTCAGGACCCATCGTGCTTTCTAGAAATGCATTTGTAAAATACCCTCTTTTTTATTTTTTATTTTTATTTTGGCATCCTGGCTTCGAGATTCTGAATTTTTTTCGAATAAATCTGAATTGACGGATATTTTACTTGCGAGTGTTTTTTTTTTTCTTTTTAGTTTTTTCGGATGTATCCGAAAACATGGAACCATACGTGTAGGCTAATGGTTTTGTTTCAGTGGATTCAAATTTTAGGAAAACTGCATAACCTTTTTAGGTTATGCAGTTTTTGCATAACTTAAAATATGAGTTACATGTTGAGTTACGGAGTTAATATGCAGGTCCCAGGCGTGTTTATGATTTAGATCTATGCCAATGTTTTTATAATCTTTGACTTTATTAAGGGGGATATCGTGTACGTGGTAAAAAAATAATTGTTTTTTTTTTGAAAGTTTTACTCCCAAAGAGAGATTTATATAAATGTCATTCCATCTGCCAATCGTGACTCCTATTCGCGGTGAAATGTAGTGCATTACTTAGGATGATTTCATATATTTGATTATTTAATTTTGAACGAAGTATATATCGTCAGCAGCGGATTTTCCCATCAATATTTGAACTATATCATTTATATAGATCACAAACGAAGAAGGTGAATGTATCGATCCCTTTGGGACGTAAGATGAAACTTTTATTTGCGATGATGGATGAGCGTTAATTGTAACACACTGATATCGATCTCCAAAGTACTTTGTTATCCACTTATAAATTCTACCTCCTCCAAAATTTGTTTCTACTTTAGATATTAATTTTTTTTGTGGAATACTTTGTCAAATGCTTTAAATAAATTTATAAAAATGACAGCCCACCTGGCCGCTATTAACAATTACAAAAAAAAAAAGGTCACGAATGCTTTCAGCTAATTGCGTCACAGGCGATAATTGACATCTGAAGCCGTGATGAAGCGAGGTCAATACATTATTTGGCTCTACGAAGGTTGAAATGTGCTTTGAGATAATGCACTCAAGCATTTTGCAGCAAGAGAGGTATGCCTGTAATTAGTGCGTTCAATTTAGTTAGTAGATTTTTATGTTGAAATGGCTTAGGTGAATTTCCGGTTTTTGGTAATCTTCTCCTTACTGGATGACTGACTGAAAATAATGCCAAGGTATTTTGCAACTTATTCTGCCTACATTCGTATGAATTCGTTGCGCATATTGCATCACCTAGTCCTTTTTTTATTTATTTTAACTAAAAGCGACCATCACGTATGACTGAGGCTGAGCAAGAGGCGAAGGAGGGTGTGGTATTATTGCCAGTTTGAAATACAAGATGTAAGCACTTATGATACACTATTTCAGGGTTTTGTTAGTTAAATGAAAGTGACTTTAGGTTGGGCTTCGATTTTTGGGTAAATATGATGCCCGAATTCGGAATGTGATGATTTAATGAACGATTGAAGGTTTATATTAAAATAAATGTATGTTTAGTTGATTTAATATTGAAGCCAAGTTTAGCATTCAGCTCTACCAAGTAACGTATTCACATGAGTTTTCATTTTCTTTGCACTATTGCTCAGTCTATTTATTTCGGGTTTTCTGTGAATGTTTTCTTGCGTTATCTAAGGAGTGTTTTGGACTATTTTTAGTCGGGATAAACTTTGGTATACAAACGTAATGGCCGCTTCTTTAAATTCGTTCCAGAGATCGTCGGTAGTGGCGGGAGTGTTAATGGCGAGCGATTGGAATGGTGTCAAAATGTACGTCAAAATAATCGAGTACGCCTACGTCGTCTCCTCCGTTAAGATCTAGAATTGTACAAACCTGCGGTTTTACAGAAACTGTGAGGCTTCGTTTGAAAGTGGAATTGACCATTCCATGATCGGATATTCGATTTAACATGTCAACACTATATTTATGTTTTATAAAATGATCACGACCCGAAAACATTATCTAACAATTATTGTGTTGAGCTTGGAATGCGGGTATTATCGGTAACAATTTGAGTTAGGTTGTAAGAAAGTTATAGTTTAGTAAGATCATCCACACCATAAGAAGTCTTGGTGGTTGCATGAAAGACCAATAAAAGATGTATGTTGAAATTGCCAGCCATTATAATTTTACTACTCATAAAGTGTTTACGCATGTATTCATAATTTCTTTTAAAGGACTCGTGGAAAGCAAATGGAGGCTTGTAGGGAGCTGGAACGTAGCAAGCCTTGTTCTCGCACCCAATTTTACACTATAAACATTCAATTTCTTGTAGAAGGTGTAGCAGGGTACATGAAATTCCACTACGTACAAGACCGCCACTCCGCCGCCACGCGAAGCCCCATTTTGAGAAAGGTTGTGAAATTGGGAGGTGTTACTTCGCTATCTTGTATGCAGCTTGATAACCTTGTTTCGGCTATTACTATAATATCAGGATTAGCACTCAGCTTTCAAATTTATTTCAGCACTCAAAATTGCAGCTTCGAGTTGATCAATTTTATTGACGATGCATAAACAGATTAAACCAGACACACAATAAACATGTCTAGAGATTCATAATCCCCCGTGTAGCGAGAAAGCCGGTTTGACTCCTCCACCGCTTATAATGGCCGTGAATAACTTGTTGTTGAAAATTTATCTGGATACCTGATTTCTTTCCGCCAATGATAGAAGGTCAGCTTTCTGGACTAGACCCGAAACTGGTGTTATCTCATGTGTGTTAAATATAAGTCTTACAGCTTTATTTGGAACCCTCCCTAACTTTGCAGTGCTTTATTTTATAAAAACAAACGTCCCAAATTGTGTGTCAATATTACAGAATTGACTGAAAAACTGTTTCATAGGTGTGATGTCTGATATAATAAATAAGTGGTGTCCGATATAAATTACGTTTTACACCGGCAACCACTATCGAAGTTGTGTGCCTATCCCTAATTCTTCGGCTTGTAGACGTCTGCGGTGTGCTAGCAGCACAATCAAAATTGCGAGAAGACTATTTTCTAAGACGACCAGGAAATGACATTGGAAATAAAATAGCGTGGAAGCCCACCTAATCTGAACATTGCATCGTTATTAAGAAACCAATAAAATCCGTAATAAGCATTTCTTGGTATTTAGTTGGGAAACCTTATCAAAAACACTCTTCTGTAAGAGTCTTTTGCTTTAAGCGATTATTTTCAGGACACCTCTATTTCCTTCTGACAGTTGCGTACACAAAAGGCCGTCTACTGTCCAGTGTACAAACATACCCCTCTCCTGGAGCCATCTCTATACTGGGAGAGTCCCGCTATGTTAATTAAAAAAGAAAGTTTTTATATGCGCTGTTATCAACATTTTTGTTACAAGGCGAAGGACGTCGTGTCCTGGGAGTGAATCATTTAAAATCAGGTACATGGGTGGCTTAAAGTACAATTCAATTAAATATTTCATTAGACGCATTTCGTGAAACGTTGGACAAATATTCAAAGGAAAAACGTACGGCTAAAACAAATTATAAGCTCCGGACAAGTAGGCACTTAGTGGTACAGATTGGCCATCACAGGTCGAAACAACAAAATATGGCAAGACACCACACAATTGCACTTGAATTACCGTGCTTAAAAAGAGATTGCTTTGATCACGCAGAAAAAGAAAGCGTATAAAGAGATGGCACAAAGATGAACCACCAAAGCGAAGACGCCTAAACTAATTCGTTCGGCTTAGCTACGCCGACTAGGCTACGAAGGCGGGAATATTGACACGGGGACAACCTAATAAAGTTGTATACAAGATAGTTATAAAAACAATGTCCTTTTCCAGCCCACATAAGATACCCACTACATCTGACTTGGGCACAAAAAGTAACCACTGTTCGTAGCAACAATGTTTCACGACCTCTATTTTTAGCTGTCTCACCAGGATCAGTAAGTTGATCAAACTATAACGCTTTTCCAATTTCGACTTGCAGAGTGCGCGTCTCCAGTTTCCTCGTTGATCTTCCGCTCCTTACATAAAGCATTCACGATAACTATGTGGATGGCAAGTTCGTCTGCTTCTTTTGCGGGGGTTGTGGTGACGTCAGAACGCCGAGCTATGATTGGGTCTGAATGAAGATAGTGGATAGACGTCAAGGCAGCTTTCTTCGAGGTCTACCCACTCTCATTTAATCAGAGCCAATCAGAGCTCGGCGTGGTCCTGACGTCACCACAACTTCTGCGCAAAAAGCAGACGACTTGCTCTCCGCATAACCCCAGAAGTGACAAGCGTGCTGTAGGAAGTAATTTGCCATATGCGAATTTAAATTCCGGGAAGTTAGTGTGGCCAAGAGGCGCCTGTCTCCGCTGTAAGCGAGAAACGTCACCGAAGAAGTTCTACAGCTAGCTGAGGAATTTAGCGTGCATCGCGCAGTAGCAGTACAGGAACGCATGCCGGTACGTTGGTAATCCAGTCTTAAGCGAGCAGCTGAGGGGATCGAGCCTAGGGTTCCCGGCATGTGCAGTGGGAACCGTTGCCCTGCGCACTCCTACCTGTTGCGCTCTTCGGCCACCGTATCCCCTAACAAACCATGCTATGACCATGGGTTGCAAGTTTGCATTTTATTTCACGTACCATCGTTTGCGATTGCCAAATAATCAGCTGAATTATTGTCTATTTCTTCCGTTGCTTTGTTTTTTGCGGCCGCATGTACGGAGGTCCTTGAAATCGTTGCCGAGTTTTCCTCTCAAAGTTAATCAATCCCAAATTCGGCAAGATTCGAACTTTGGTAGATTCGGTTAAACACTACTTTCGAACAAGTTTAAAATGTTAGTATCCTTTAAATTGAGACTCAGCTTTCACAGTAGCTTCGGATGCGCTACGTGATTAAACGCGTTTACATAATAAAGCAGAATACAAATGTATCTGCCTTTCCTTGATGTCGTTCATCACCTTACTCGTATTTTTTCTGCAAATTCTTATTATAAGCTAGTGACAGAACTGCCTGTTTATAGGCAATTCTCTAGGCAGCGACGTTTTTATATTTTCTACCCAATTATCAATCCGCTCAACTTGCACGGACCAAAAGGCTGAAACAGTGGGGAAGCATAACGGCAAAAGCAATGAGGTAGGAAGACATTCATTATTGACAACTAAGTATTGTAAGATGATATGGAAATATATTTTGTTAAAAGCGGAGACACTTACATATGTGCTATTTGTTGTGCCATTGGTAACACTCCGTCGAACATAACGCCTGAGTCACGGACGAGCCCAACGCCTAAAGAGCAGATTTCGTTGAAATAGGAATAGCCTGCAAATAAATTATCATATATTCAAAGGCACATTGCACCTCATACTAAACTGTTATCCGCAATAGTCCTTCATGTATAAGAGTCGTTAAAGCGTTGACGTGAATGACTTTCTTTACGTATTACGTGAGTCCTATCCTATAAACTCGACATAAATAAACTATAATTTTGTGTAAAACTGATAATTCCCGTGAAATGAATGCGACTAATTCTGACGAAAAAAAATTGATATTTCAGTTTGAACAGCTACGGCAAAACTGACCTAAATAATAATTATTGTTGCCTCACAAAGTGGGTAGATAAGGAAACTAACTTGAAGATCAAAGCACACCTGCAAACAGAAGTTTTGTTGAATAATAAATATACCAATAGAAATGACTATATTATTGAAATATAACTGTTCATGCGGACGAGCTCGTTTAATCTAGGAACTTTAGCCATGCTAAGAAGTAGATAGGGACTTGCACAAGACAAAGCTCTATATGATTGCTGTTACGTCGTTCCGGCACTTTTGTTCCTGCTTTGTATGGTTATCATTATAGTGACTGTATACTAGCAAAAACAATTGCTACCTTTTCCCCAACAGTTTTAGCAGAACTCATTTGGAAGTACAGTGTACATTAGGCTTAATTTAACGAGATACATATTTTTATAAAATTCCCAAATAACAAGAAACGGTTACTTTATACAAACAGGGGTGTGTCAATTCGTATTGCTGTAGTAGAACACGCAGTCAGCTGTCATTATACTACACAGGGATTGAGTTTGCGTGCTCTTAAAGTTACAAGCGGTTTTGTTTTTTCACTCAGGGAATTCGGTTGATTAGCTTCAGTAGTGATTTATCATTACGTCCCTCAACTCTTTTTTGTGGCAATTGATTGTGCTAAGTAACTAATAATGATACAGTAAATCTAATCTATTGGATATAGCCATTGGCTGTCCCACATGTACAAATATAAAAGCGGTTTCATCAACCCTCGTTAGTATGTTTTTGTTTTGTTTTCAAGGTCCGGCCTGTGCAGCAGCCCAGATTAGCCAGACCAGCCCAGATTGGAGCAGCCTGTTGGATGACACTACTTAAACCGCCACTTTCACTCTTACATCTTCGATGTCATAATTTGTTTTGCCATACACTCGTCGAGCAAGGTTAATAATAATACTAATAATAATATATACCGTATTCAGGAATGGAGATCTGACAGGGTTGATGTCGGACTGGTCAAAGCCAGCTAGGGCGTCTAAGACCAGGTCCAGAGATTACACTAAGAAAAAAGCAAACAGGAGTAAGTAATGCAGCTCAATAAACAAAGTGAAAAAAAAAATGAAAAAATGGTACAAATAATAATAATAATAATAATAATAATAATAATAATAATAATAATAATAATAATAGATTTATTCCAGCATTTGATTTTTTTTTGAATATATTAGACTCGGGTGTGTCGAAGCCAGGGTTGGCTTGTGTGACACGACCCAGCAATGATGTAGCCAATGGGAGTGGTAGACGGCCGTTCTTGGTATAGCTAATAGCAGTCAGTATAGAAGTCCAAAATAGTTCACAAATGTCAGTCAGTATAGATATTTGAAATAAATTCACAAATGGCAAAAATAAGAAACACAGAGATGATTTCTGTAACTACACTATACCATCCTTCATGAAAAAGTAATATTTAAACACATAGATAAGTCATTGTACACTTTCAAAAGTAAAAAAAAAAATGTTTGAAAAAAAAAAACAACATAAAAACATAACATAAAAACATAAACATAAAAACATAACATAAAAAAAATTTAGATCTACAGATACATACACGGATATACAAATATACAGTACCTACAGCATAGACACAGATAAAGACACAAACAAATGCCTATGTGGATTCAGCACCAACTGAAGAAAAGTCCAAAGAGTTCAAAATGTTATTCGCAAAAGCAAATGCAAATATGATTTCTGGCACATTTCTTTCAGGCGCGTTTTTAAAGATCCTAGTGAATTGAGTTGATTAAAAACGTCTGGTAATTTGTTGAAGATGTCAGGCACGTAAAATGAACGTATACTCTTTCCGTAGTGGGTGTATATTCGAGGAATTATGAAGCGTTCACTATTTCTTATAGAGTGCTGAATAAAGTGAGGTGTTTTAAACGGGCTATTCCAATAATGCTTTAGGATAACACATCGTTGAAAAAGAGGCACAAAACGCGGTAGGCCCACTGATGCGAATACGTCACCATCCTGTATTAGTTTTGGATCATAGGCGACGTTCTTGGCGATGCTCTTAAGAATGGCATCTATTTTTGTTCTCCAAAGAGCTGAACAGTTAGCGAAGACTGTAATCCCGTATCGCAGGGCTCCATACGCGAGAGCATTAACGACCATTTTTCTGACTGAATAATAATAATAATAATAATAATAATAATCTTTATTTTATGTGTCCACAAACAGCACATGGCCTTTTGTGTGGTACACAACATATTTTCGAACATAACACAGGAAATCAAATACATTAAAAATAAAACTATACAGAAGAAAATTGGCTGAATGCAAAAACATGCGTAAGCACAATTGATGGCTTCACCAAACTATACAAGTAATATGCCTTCCAGATTACGGCTAAAAGTTGATGAGTCACTAAATATGTCTAGCCGTGAAGAATCGATCTTGTTAAATTCCGCTTGCATTCTTACCAACGGTGATGTGACAAAAATGTGAGTGGGTAAAAAGTCTGTGACTACGGCTCGAGCGTGATGGGGCATGGAAACAAATCGAGCTTAACAGTCCAGGGGAGTCGACGATCCCATTCGCAACCTTGTATAGAAATAAAATATCCCGATAACGTCGTCTGTCCAGCAGAGAAGATAAACCGAGCTTCGTAAGCAGCCCTTCGTAACTGTAGTACCACTTATGTCTAAAGAATCGATCGTAAACAATAGCGATAAAACGATTTTGAACTCGCTCAATAGAGCATGATGCAGTATGACTTAAAGAATTCCAGACAACAGATCCAAACTCAAGTTTTGAGCGAACAAGACAGCAAAACAAGCGAAGATAACATGCATGCGAAGGAAATTGTTTGGTAAAGCGAGAAAGTGCTCCCAAGGTTCTAAGGGAGGCATTACAAGTGACAAACACATGGTGATTAAAGTTCAACGCGGTATCTATAAAAACTCCAAGATCACGAATGACACTAACACGCTCGATGACGTTGCTATCAAGAACATAGCAAAACGCAAGTGGGTCTCGTTTTCTACTAAGACTAATTGTTTTTGTCTTCAGTTCGTTATAATAATAATAATAATCAATCAATGTTCATTAGTGTGTCCAGGAACAACCTCGCGGTTTTGGTGCTGGCACACTTCAAACTACCAATTATTAATAATAATAATAATAATAATAATAATAATAATAATAATAATATAATAATAATAATAATAATAATAATAATCAATCAATGTTCATTAGTGTGTCCAGGAACAACCTCGCGGTTTTGGTGCTGGCACACTTCAAACTACCAATTAATAATACTAATAATTCATTCATAATTCATTCATTCATAATTTATTTGTGATGGAGGAGCATATCCACAAAACAACGCAGGTTCGTCAAAGCCTTCAAGGGCTTGTGTGACTAAACCGAGTTGCAAAGATAAAAAAATATATTATATACATCTCCGCAGAAAAGAAGATACATATTTAAGCACAATACTAGGCAGTGCGCGAGTAATTAGTAGAATAACATAAAAACGAGGCACGGAACACAAGAACGTAGGACAACAAGTGCACCACCAGAAAGTAGACACGGAACACAAGAACGTAGGACAACAAGTGCACAACCAGAGAGCACGCCATGGAGATGACGAAATTCAGACATAACAGAGCCGTTCAGCAATGCTCATCCAGCACGGGCAAGTTTTTAGTAGAAAGGACAAACGTCCTGTAGCAAGGGTGGAAAATATCAAGTTTTTCAGAGTAATGATTCAAACGCTGTGCCATTCTTCACAATTGGGTTCACCAGACTAAACGTTCTAGAAACATAAAAAGATGACTGAAGACGAGTAGGTACACGTGGGACCCTAAGGCACAGTTCAAATAACAGGCTCGGAGAATTGATAGTCCATGCAGCGTTTTAAAACAAAAATAGTAAGTCCGCGTTCTCCCGACGCCGGTGCAAGCTAAGCAAACCAACACGCTCTAACGCAGACTCATATGTTAAACAGTGAACATCTTCCTTTATGTAGCGATGTTTAAAGATAGAAACAAACTTTTTTTGCACACGTTCGATCTCCACGGAGTGACTTTTAGAAATTCCATTCCAAACAGGTGAGGTGTATTCTAACTGCGAAATGGATAGCGAACAGTATAACGTGATAAAAGCAGTCGGGTTTTCGAACTCCCTGGTTAAGCGAGAGGCAACACCCAACATTCGCAATGACGAGTTAACCAGCCTACCAACGTGATCAGAGAAACGCAAGCCAGAATCAACCCTGACTCCGAGATCTTTCATTACACTTACTCGAGACAAAGTCTCTCCTTGAATATTATATGCAAAAGAGATATTGTGAGTTTTCCGAGAGAGCGTCATGACCTTGGTTTTGGACGGGTTCAAGAAAAGGTCGTTTCAGAGCACCATCGGTAGAAAGAACTTGCATCTTCCTGTAGCTTAGCACAATCATGTTCAGTAACTATTTCTCGATAAATTTTTATATCATCAGCATATTGCAGGAATGACGAATTTAAAACAGCAAAAGAGACGTCATTTACGAAAATTGTGAACAGAAGGGGGTCCTAAAACAGATCCCTGAGGAACGCCAGAGCGAGTCCTGTATAACGAAGAGTTCATGTTGTTGACCCGGACATACGCCTCTCTCTCGGAACAAGTAACTTTTGAAACCAGTCGTGTACTGAGCCACATACTCCATAGGAGGAAAGTTTGGATAAAAGAATAATGTGATTGACTACGTCAAAAGCTTACTTAGTCAAAGGAGACAACGTCTAACTGACCTCTGTTACATATCACACGAGATGCGGCAGACATAAAGCTAACAAGATTAGTAGTAGTTGATCTCCCGCTCATAAAACCATGCTGATTGGGAATTACTAAGTTTCGAAATTTGAAAGAGAGGAAATGATGGACGACCATTCAAAGAGCTTAGAAAATGGAGAGAGAATAGAAATCGGTCTATAGTTACAAATATCACCTTTTTTCCCCGACTTTAAGACCGGAACGACAGCAGCGACTTTCCACGTTTCAGGAAAGGTTCCAACCTTAACGAGTTGTTAAATATAGAGCACAGTACCGGCGTGAATATGTCGTGATAAGTTTGAGAATCGCCGAGGGAATGCCGTCGGGCCCTACTGATAATGTTGCTCTCATTTTCTTAATACAGGACCGGACGCACTCCTCATCGACATTAATGCAACTCAGCAAATCACCAAACCCATCTAAGTGAGGCAGCGAAGGTGCAGAACGCTGCGTACTATCCCTGTAGACGGACCTAAAATGCTCAGAAAATAACTCAGGCACGGACTTCAAGTCGCTCTCGTGATTATCCCAGGACAATCTTCGACTCGATATGCCTCCCAGACGTGAATTAATGTACCTCCAGAATTGCTTCGGATTATTGACAAGATCTGATTCCACTGAGCAACGATGAGCCTGGCGGTCTCGATCCAGGACCGTCTTACATTGCTTTCTGCAGCTTTTGAATTCTACCTCCCACTTTAAAAGGCCACTTTTTTTAAACTTCCTGTGAAAGAAGTCCTTTCTTTTCAGTAGTGTTTTTAGCTCACTGGAAAACCAGCGAGGAAAGCGAGATTTAGTAACTGTCCTTAACGGAATAAAAGTATCCATGGCCCCCCGAACAGTTCGCGTGAAGAGCATGACCTGGTCATTTACATCAGGCGACTCCAAGATCAATGCCCAATCAAAACTCGTGAGGTAATGATGCATCCCGACATAGTCCCCTGCTGACAGATTATATGAGGTGTGCGGTGGGGAATATATAATAATAATAATAAGAATAATAATAATAATATTAATAATAATAATAATAATATTAATAATAATAATAATAATAATAATAAAATAATAATAATATAAATATAATAATAATAATAATAATAATAATAAGAATAATAATAATAATCTATCAATCAATCATCAATCAATTTTTTATACAGTGCCCAGGAAATAGTGACCCTGAGGTCTTGGTGCTGTACACTGTGGATAAAAAAATATATTATAGACATCTCCGCAGAAAAGAAGATACATATTTAAGCACAATACTAGTCAGTGCGCAGTAATTAGTAGAATAACATAAAACGAGGCAGAACACAAGAACGTAGGACCACAGTGCCCCACCAGAAAGGAGCACGGAACACAAGAACGTAGGACAACAATGTGCACAACCAGAGAGCACGCCCATGGAATGAACGAAATTCAGACATCACAGAGCCTTCAGCAATGCTCTCGCAACGGGCAAGTTTTTAGTCGAAAGGACCAACGTCCTTTTAGCAAGGGTGGAAATATCAAGTTTTTCCAGAGTATATTCAAACGCTGTGCCATTCTTCAAGTGGGTCACCGGACTAAACGTTCTAGAAACATAAAAAGATGACTGAAGACGAGTAGGTACACGTGGGACCCTAAGGCACAGTTCAAATAACAGGCTCGGAGAATTGATAAGTCCATGCAGCGTTTTAAACAAAAATAGTAAGTCCGCGTTCTCCCGACGCCGGTGCAAGCTAAGCAAACCAACACGCTCTAACGCAGACTCATATGTTAAACAGTGAACATCTTCCTTTATGTAGCGATGTTTAAAGATAGAAACAAACTTTTTTTGAACACGTTCGATCTCCAAGGAGTGACTTTTAGAAATTCCATTCCAAACAGGTGAGGCGTATTCTAACTGCGACCTGGATAGCGAACAGTATAACGTGATAAAAGCAGTCGGGTTTTCGAACTCCCTGGTTAAGCGAGAGGCAACACCCAACATTCGCAATGACGAGTTAACCAGCCTACCAACGTGATCAGAGAAACGCAAGCCAGAATCAACCATGACTCCGAGATCTTTCATTACACTTACTCGAGACAAAGTCTCTCCTTGAATATTATATGCAAAAGAGATATTGTGAGTTTTCCGAGAGAGCGTCATGACCTTGGTTTTGGACGGGTTCAAGAAAAGGTCGTTTTCAGAGCACCATCGGTAGAAAGAACTTGCATCTTCCTGTAGCTTAGCACAATCATGTTCAGTAACTATTTCTCGATAAATTTTTATATCATCAGCATATTGCAGGAATGACGAATTTAAAACAGCAAAAGAGACGTCATTTACGAAAATTGTGAACAGAAGGGGTCCTAAAACAGATCCCTGAGGAACGCCAGAGCGAGTCCTGTATAACGAAGAGTTCATGTTGTTGACCCGGACATACGCCTCTCTCTCGGACAAGTAACTTTTGAACCAGTCGTGTACTGAGCCACATACTCCATAGGAGGAAAGTTTGGATAAAAGAATAATGTGATTGACTACGTCAAAAGCTTTACTTAAGTCAAAGTAGACAACGTCTAACTGACCTCTGTTACATATCACACGAGATGCGGCAGACATAAAGCTAACAAGATTAGTAGTAGTTGATCTCCCGCTCATAAAACCATGCTGATTGGGAATTACTAAGTTTCGAAATTTGAAAGAGAGGAATTGATGGACGACCATTTCAAAGAGCTTAGAAAATGGAGAGAGAAGAGAAATCGGTCTATAGTTACAAATATCACCTTTTTTCCCCGACTTTAAGACCGGAACGACAGCAGCGACTTTCCACGTTTCAGGAAAGGTTCCCAACCTTAACGAGTTGTTAAATATAGAGCACAGTACCGGCGTGAATATGTCGTGATAAGTTTTGAGAATCGCCGAGGGAATGCCGTCGGGCCCTACTGATAATGTTGCTCTCATTTTCTTAATACAGGACCGGACGCACTCCTCATCGACATTAATGCAACTCAACAAATCACCAAACCCATCTAAGTGAGGCAGCGCAGGTGCAGAACGCTGCGTACTATCCCTGTAGACGGACCTAAAATGCTCAGCAATAACTAATAAAATCAATCAATCAATCAATCAATCAATCTTTATTATACAGTTGCCCAGGCAACAACCCTGAGGTCTTGGGGTGCTGGGACACTGGTGGATAAAAAAAAGTATATTATAGACATCTCCGCAGAAAAGAAGATGCATATTTAAGCACAATACTAGGCAGTGCGCGAGTAATTAGTAGAAAACATAAAAACGAGGCACGGAACACAAGAACGTAGGACAACAAGTGCACCACCAGAAAGTAGACACGGAACACAAGAACGTAGGACAACAAGTGCACAACCAGAGAGCACGCCATGGAGATGACGAAATTCAGACATAACAGAGCCGTTCAGCAATGCTCATCCAGCACGGGCAAGTTTTTAGTAGAAAGGACAAACGTCCTGTAGCAAGGGTGGAAAATATCAAGTTTTCAGAGTAATGATTCAAACGCTGTGCCATTCTTACAATTGGGTTCACCGGACTAAACGTTCTAGAAACATAAAAAGATGACTGAAGACGAGTAGGTACACGTGGGACCCTAAGGCACAGTTCAAATAACAGGCTCGGAGAATTGATAAGTCCATGCAGCGTTTTAAACAAAAATAGTAAGTCCGCGTTCTCCCGACGCCGGTGCAAGCTAAGCAAACCAACACGCTCTAACGCAGACTCATATGTTAAACAGTGAACATCTTCCTTTATGTAGCGATGTTTAAAGATAGAAACAAACTTTTTTTGAACACGTTCGATCTCCAAGGAGTGACTTTTAGAAATTCCATTCCAAACAGGTGAGGCGTATTCTAACTGCGACCTGGATAGCGAACAGTATAACTGTGATAAAAGCAGTCGGGTTTTCGAACTCCCTGGTTAAGCGAGAGGCAACACCCAACATTCGCAATGACGAGTTAACCAGCCTACCAACGTGATCAGAGAAACGCAAGCCAGAATCAACCATGACTCCGAGATCTTTCATTACACTTACTCGAGACAAAGTCTCTCCTTGAATATTATATGCAAAAGAGATATTGTGAGTTTTCCGAGAGAGCGTCATGACCTTGGTTTTGGACGGGTTCAAGAAAAGGTCGTTTTCAGAGCACCATCGGTAGAAAGAACTTGCATCTTCCTGTAGCTTAGCACAATCATGTTCAGTAACTATTTCTCGATAAATTTTTATATCATCAGCATATTGCAGGAATGACGAATTTAAAACAGCAAAAGAGACGTCATTTACGAAAATTGTGAACAGAAGGGGTCCTAAAACAGATCCCTGAGGAACGCCAGAGCGAGTCCTGTATAACGAAGAGTTCATGTTGTTGACCCGGACATACGCCTCTCTCTCGGACAAGTAACTTTTGAACCAGTCGTGTACTGAGCCACATACTCCATAGGAGGAAAGTTTGGATAAAAGAATAATGTGATTGACTACGTCAAAAGCTTTACTTAAGTCAAAGTAGACAACGTCTAACTGACCTCTGTTACATATCACACGAGATGCGGCAGACATAAAGCTAACAAGATTAGTAGTAGTTGATCTCCCGCTCATAAAACCATGCTGATTGGGAATTACTAAGTTTCGAAATTTGAAAGAGAGGAATTGATGGACGACCATTTCAAAGAGCTTAGAAAATGGAGAGAGAAGAGAAATCGGTCTATAGTTACAAATATCACCTTTTTTCCCCGACTTTAAGACCGGAACGACAGCAGCTACTTTCCACGTTTCAGGAAAGGTTCCCAACCTTAACGAGTTGTTAAATATAGAGCACAGTACCGGCGTGAATATGTCGTGATAAGTTTTGAGAATCGCCGAGGGAATGCCGTCGGGCCCTACTGATAATGTTGCTCTCATTTTCTTAATACAGGACCGGACGCACTCCTCATCGACATTAATGCAACTCAACAAATCACCAAACCCATCTAAGTGAGGCAGCGCAGGTGCAGAACGCTGCGTACTATCCCTGTAGACGGACCTAAAATGCTCAGCAAATAACTCAGGCACGGACTTCAAATCGCTCTCGTGATTATCCAGGACAATCTTCGACTCGATATGCCTCCCAGAACGTGAATTAATGTACCTCCAGAATTGCTTCGGATTATTGACAAGATCTGATTCCACTGAGCAACGATGAGCCTGGCGGTCTCGATCCAGGACCGTCTTACATTGCTTTCTGCAGCTTTTGAATTCTACCTCCCACTTTAAAAGGCCACTTTTTTTAAACTTCCTGTGAAAGAAGTCCTTTCTTTTCAGTAGTGTTTTTAGCTCACTGGAAAACCAGCGAGGAAAGCGAGATTTAGTAACTGTCCTTAACGGAATAAAAGTATCCATGGCCCCCCGAACAGTTCGCGTGAAGAGCATGACCTGGTCATTTACATCAGGCGACTCCAAGATCAATGCCCAATCAAAACTCGTGAGGTAATGATGCATCCCGACATAGTCCCCTGCTGACAGATTATATGAGGTGTGCGGTGGGGAACCACCAGAATGAGCACGAACAGAGGAATTTTCGAAAGAGAGTACTATATCAAGTGCAGGATGATATGTATCCTGAGGAACTAATGGGAGTTCACCCCGTGCTACACGCACACTGTCCATATTTGAGAAGCATAAATCTAGAGCATTAAATTGGTGATTCAGAACATTATTGTGTTGTGTGAGATTTAAGAAAGAAGAAAAGTTTAAGAGCTGGGCACCTTTCTGCCTGCAGTAAAGTTCTCCGTAAAAACATCAAACTGCGACCAGTTGACTCCAGGAGCATTAAAATCCCCCAAGATTAAGACTTCGCAACCCTGTAAGTCGCTCACTGTATTCTCTATGCCAACAAGACAACTATGAAATTCATCTGGCGGTGTCTGGGGAGGGAGGTAAAATAAACCGATTAAAACGCGTACTCCCTTCGCAGCCTCAATCTCGACCCATACGCTCTCGGGAAATTTCTCTAAGTCTTCGCGTCTCCTAGAGCGGTAGCGCCTGTCGACTGCGACCAACACTCCACCTCCCGTTCTGCTCCGCGGGGTAGAATCACGATCGCGACGGTGCACCTCAAAACAAGGAGGGAAGTAATCGGAGGAGCCGATGCTAGAACACAGCCATGTTTCAGTTAAACAAAATATAGAGCAATTGGATAAAGTAACATTAGAGAAAAAGCAATCGGCTTTTGTACGCAGGCCGCGAACGTTTTGGTAAAATAAATCAATGTGACTCATCCTAGGTTTCTCCAACGTTCAAGGGGGCGGCGGCGGCGGCTGCCTCGGATGCATGGAGTAGGTCTTCGCGAAGGGCGCCTCGAAAAGCCTTAAAGAGGCACGATTTGGGCCACACGGCGGGATCAGAAAGCTTGTCGAAGTCTTTGGCAGCCACGGACACATGGAAGGAGGCGTAAGAGTCGTAGCGCGTCTTCAGTTTCCGGCACTCCACTTCCTCAACTCCGACGGAAGAGAGATGAGAACTGATGTCTTCGCAGCTGGTGTCCGGGTTCAGCTTGGTGACGAACAGGGCTCTTCGTCGAGTTGATGGAGGGGCGACGATCAACTTGCAGGTTTCCGACGCCCCGGTAAGCGCTGGGGTCCGAGCTTTTGGCCGTGCAGAGTTGATGCCACTGATAGGGACGTCGTCTTTCGGCGAAGCATTACTCTGCCCATCCGAAAAGAGAGTTGCCGCCACAACCTTCGTAGGAGAAGCTTGGGGGAGAGAGCTGTGTAGAGCGGCAGCATAAGTGTCTTTTCCCAAAGACCCCCCCGCTGCCCTATCCACGGGCTGCCGCCGGCGATCGGGCGCGTCCGGCTGTCGTCGCTGGCCGAGTGCGTCACGCAGACCCCGGACCTCAGACCGCAGTACGGCCATGGCACCCGCCTGTAGCTCGGCGTCGCGCTTTTGCTCGTGTCGGAGGCGTGCGTTTTCGTCCCTGAGGGCGGCGACCTCGTCGGTCAGGAACGAAATTCCTTCCATAGCATCGAGGAGCAGGCTCCGCAGGGACTCGAAGCCGGCGCCAAGGTCAACGGGAGGAGAGGCGGGTGGCCCCGCGGGAAGTTGTCGAGCCGGAGAGAGGGCCGCAGGGGTACGGGAAAAGTCCGCAGCGTTGCTGGCGTGATTGCCGACGACGCCATCGCTGTTAGGCCTCGCAGCACCGCCGATAATCGCACAGCTCTCACAGAGAAAGGAGCTTACCCCAGACTGAAGAAACGTGTCGACGTTGTCCGGCCAGCATACACACTTTGTGTGCGCACGAAGTTTACATCCAGAACATCGCAGAAACTTTTGTCTTCCGTAGAAGACACGGGAGCAGATTGTGCATGCGTCCGTACTAGGCGGCATCTCCGCAGCGAATAATAATAATAATAATAATAATAATAATAATAATAATAATAATAATAATAATGGTTATTGCGTGTTCAAGAACAACCAGCAGCCTTTTTGTTGAAAGACGAGGAAAACACTAGATAAAGAATGAACAAGAGAGGGAAGTCAAGGTGTAAAGAGGCATAAAAAGCGACACGAAGACAATAAGACAAAATAAGAGAAGACAAACATTAGTGCAGATGAAAACACATCCAATCAGTCCACAGAGGTACATTCATCAATTCGATCTAGGAACAACTGTGGCAAAAAATAAAACCAAGAGCACCATCAATTGCGTTACAATAGCCTTAATGAGGCGCGAAGACTTAAACTGCTGTTGTTGAATATGTCTAGTTTTTGGCAAAGTCGTTGTATTTTAGTTGCATGCGGGTGACAGGGTTCAACATAATTGCCGCAGGGGATAAAATGCGCTACTATACACAGTGCCGTAGTGGGACACTGGCAACGAAATAGAGGATGAAATCTCAGGAGTATCAATCTTGTCGCGTAAACATTTGAAGATAACTAAAATGTCATCAGAGAACCTGCGGCGGTGGGGAGTCAGTCACTTTGTACATGGCACGGATAGAGATAGTCAATCACAGTGGACCGCTAGGAACATTATAGACATATGTACAGGTACATATATAGATACATACAGAGTATAAATACAGTGATATATACATGCCACGGACAGAGATCGTCAATCACAGTGGACCGGTAGAAACACTATAGAGATATATACAGGTAAAATAAAAAGGTTCCGACAAGGTTGTCAAAACAAAGGTAGAGAACATTAACGAGTAGTTAGGGTAGAGTCCAATCAATTAGGAATTTTTTTTAGTTGCTGTTTTGAGGGAAGCGTAAAAATGTCATCAGGAAGTGAATTATGGTGAATTCCACTCGTAGATCCGGAGCGCTTTCCAAAATCCGCGAGGGAGGCAAAATTCCGCTCCGTGGGACCCGCTCCGAATCGACGAGGGGAAGATAAACTCGCCTTTTTGGAGCGACCTCCCCCACACTCCTCCCCATCGCTTCCCCCTCCGCCATTCAAAATGGCCGCTGCTCGAACTTGACAAGCCCACCAACGCCTGAGCCGACTGATCTTTCCGACGCAGAAATAACACGCGACACAGGCCGGGCGAAATTATACGTACCACGGCGCTCATGTCGCAAATAACGAAGACGTCCGCGTTCGGCACCGTCACATACCTTTCGGCCGCGTCGAAGCGGCGGGGCACGGACAGCGATTGCCAGCGGTGGAGTTCAGATTTCTGGTACGACTTTAATAAACACAGAGGTAACAAACCATCACTTGCACGGTCGTTGCCTAATCTCTTCTTGCTTTATTGCACGGGAAAACGCCGGCGGAATGCCGTGTAAAAAGGTAAACAATCATTGGCTGCGGAAGGAACAGGCCTAACCTTGCGTCTGCCTCCGGCTTTCCTGTCGTTCTTCCTCTCACGATCACAGATGTCAGCGCTTACGATTTACCACGCTCCACAGTCCCGGCTTTGTATCCCTGATCCACGCGAGGTAGAAGCGTTCGAGCCGTCACAATCCCACGTAAACAACCGATGCACCCGAACAGATCCAACTCGACGACCCGTCCGGCCCGCCGACCTCGCCAACCTCGCCGCGCATGCGCACTGCCGATTTAGAAGGAAATCACGTGGGCCGCTCCGTCAACTTCGGGAGAGATCTGTGAAATCCCGCAGAGCAAGTTCGGCGGAGTTTGAGGCGCTCCGTGGAGCGGGCGTTGCCAGAGATCTACGAGGGGAAGATGACCAGCTCGAGCCAGATCTGCGAGCGGAATATGCGCGCTCCAAATGGAGCGCTTTTGGAGCGCTCGAGATCTGCGAGCGGAATTCACCATTAAATATTTTCGGGACATAAATATCACGAGTAGCTTGTCCATAGCGAGTATAATAACGAGGTACAACGTAGCGAGGACATTCCCTTAGAACTCGGGAGGACATGAATGTTTTTTGTTTTTAAATCGTCCATCCAAAAGTGTCGCAAAGAAATAATATTTATTTTGGCTCTGGACAGCAGCGACGCCACCCAAAGGCCGGTGTACCACACTGTGGAGGGAGTGACATGTTTTGTTAGTCTCTAAGCAACACGTAATATTGAGATTTCATATATTACAAGTAAGTTTAGAAAACGTTTCACAATTATTTACTATGCAAAAAAAAAAAAAAGAATTCTAACGCGAATATTTTTTTTTTTTTTAACGAACGGACGCTAACATTGCAGATAATCTGCAATAGCGCCAAGTACAACGTGCACTTCTACTTGGGTGCTACAACAAAGCACAATTTAGTGGAAACCCACCTTTCTGTGTAAAAGAAATTAAACAGACAAATTGAGCATTTGGACATGGTGTTTATGAAGCTGAGTTCTTCCATAAACAATATTTTAGCGTCGAAGGAACCTTTCCGTGATTCCCACCTTTTATACGAAATTTTTGCTCAATATATTTGTACCGAAGAGAAATTTGAGAAATATAGCACAGCCATATATAAGAGGAATACCATTAAATTCAAGTCGAAATAAGTTTTTGGCATAATAATTTATGCAATACCGAAAACAAATATGCAACATACACTTAGCTACAGCATTGAGCTTACTGCACTGTTTGACACTCATCGACCGAAGTTGCCAAGATTTCTTTAAGAATGCCAAAAAAGGGCCGAAAACAACACCCTGTGGGCCAAATGTCAGGTCTGTTAATTTCATCAAAGTCATCGTACTCAACCTATACGTGAAAGGCGCTTAAATATCATGTTTAGTTGCAAGCTTGGTGCACTTCGTCGACTTGCCTCTGAGAACACCAGCGAGAAATTCCGTAATGTCCGATTCAGTAATAAGTGGATTCATCCGGGAAATGAAGAGCGCTCGACGTCTTGGCTGGCGCGGCACGGAGATCTCAGCTTGCTGACGGCGTTCCTTCCTTCGGCAAGCTTGACCCTTTTCTTTCGCATGACTGTCTGGAACCCTTTGAGGTCCACGTCATCCCTCTTTGTGTCTGGTTGAGTGGCCGTTGTCGAATTTGAGCGTTGCGGAAAACGAAGGGGTATAGTATTGTCCGCCGATACTATCAGCACCGGTGTTTGTTCTAGACTTGCTCGGGTTTTTAAAGGCAGCATCGAAGTTACTTGATTGTCTGGCTGGCAAACCTGGCATTTCCAATGGTGTACATGCATTGCGCAGCAGTTCCGTGTTTTTCGAAAGCTGCAGTTGTACTGCATCTTTGTCTGCTTTTAGCATCTTCATGTATTTCGCCAGTTCGTCAATTTTGTAGCAAAGCTGGGCGACAAGCATGTGAAGATTGGCCTCTGTAACGGGCGATTCATCGTTGCTGTGCGAAACGATTTCTTCGATGAAGTAGACGAGTAGACGTCACCAACCTTCGTTTCTTACTAGCCCAGGCGCTTCACACACGTAGAGCACTTTTAGCTGCTGACACCGTTCACCATGAGCAGGTCGTAGTCTCCTTCCCCAACGTTTATGCATTTCCAGTGAAATCTGCGCTTGCAGGTCCCGCAGCCAGCAAGAAACTGCTGCCTTCCATGGAAGAGGGCGGAGCAGCTCCCGCACAAGTCCTTACTGCCAGTCATTCCGAGAAGGAATGACGAACAGTAAGGACACCGTAAAGAAACCGCAGAAAATTATCAATAAATATCAGTGTACAATGGACCTGAGCAAAAATATGTCCCATTTCTGATAGACATGCGTGCGACGACGTTTACGTATCACTTGTGTAAATTCGACGCAAATGCTCTGGACTAGCATTCTTCACTATGTGTATTCAGGAAATGTTTTAACTATTTTAAAAAGATATCATTGCAACTGCTGGATATAAATGCTGCATAACTTACCATTCGGACTAATTCCATTCCCAATGTGATCTTCAATGAGGATGCTTTTTTAGGAAATAAAAAGAATCAGTATAAGCTTACATTCAATTCCGACAAAATACCCAAAGAATTTTTTCGTTTAGTGATGAGGTTCTTACCTGGTTAGCAAGATTACAATGTCATCATTATAAAAATTTATATTTTTTTGAACCCAAGCCTGAAACATTCCCAGCGTAAATGTTGGGTCAAGGGTTACTCTATATTCGCCATCTGTTTTCTCAAAGTGAGACTCCTCTTCTTCCTGAAATACATCAAAGCACAGGTTTAGTTTAGCTATCCCAGTGCAATGCTTATAATTCTAAGGATAGATATTATATTTCAATTCTTCTGTGAGAATTTTTCAGATATAGGTGCAGACGTATATCTATATTTTTTTTTAAGGGAACCCTGCATTTTTTTACGTGCCGCATGTAGAGTTAAGTTGAAGAAAATAAGGTGTAAGCAGTACTTTCTTCGTTACCCCAATTACATTCGACTAAATAGGTGTGCGAATATCGGAGTTTCCAAGTTGAATTCAACGGCAATTGCTTGAAGAATTCTATTCGGCTCTCAGATTTTTACTGTTCGAGTCTTCGAATAAATAAACATTTTGAATAGCTGAAGAAAATCGGGATATATTAAAGAACACTGTCTATATGGTGATAGTACTCGAAGGGGACATAGCTAGGTCTCAGCCAAGTTTGCGGTGAGATCACTTGAATGACTAACCGTTTCGAAAGGAAGTAGTTCATTTCTTATTTGGCGACGACGGCGACACATGCGTTTACTAATCTCTTTGCCGGAGCTTCTGCGACCAACCGCCTGGATTGCAACGTTAGACGCACGACGACCAACCGTGACGGGAACACGTTCGCTACGTGGGCGGTATAGACACTAAGCACACCGGTTGAAGGCGCTTTCGGGTACCTTATAGCGAATGCCCGACGCCGCCTTCCACCACAAATACTGCCGGCCCACGGTGTAGGGTTCAGCCAGCAGCATGAGACAGCCCTACCTGCCCCGCAAGCAGCACCCACCCATGTACGTTCTGGGACAGTTCCTGGCGCCCCCCCCCCCCCCCCCCCGCCCACCACCACGGCGTTGGCTGGGCCCCGGCCCCCGCCGTGGTGGTGTGAGGGAGCCTGGGCCCAGTTAGGCCTAAAGCGGGTGGGCCGAACGTGGCCCACCCGCTCCCGGCTTACTTGCAGCCAGGTCAGGCGCCCGCCGCGGCCCTGCCGGCGCCGGGATCGCCGGCGTTCCTGCGCCGACTACGGCCTGAACTAATTGCCTGAACCGCCTGAGCCCCGGTGAGCCCCAGTACCAGCACGTGTACCACATGTTCGGGGAGTGACGACAAGTGCCTCTCGGGGCCCACCCATATCCGCTCTACATACCCCCCTCCTTATTCACCCCCTCCTCACTAGACCAGGGGGCCCTCCCCGCCAACCGTTAGCGCCACGGGACGAAACCCGCTTTCCGGATTCAGCGGCTCCCACCGGTCACCGCTTGGCCCCGCCGCATTTCGGCGGGCCACTCGGCCTGAGCTCGTGCCGCCGTAGTTCCCACGAGGGAATCGACTTGCGTCTTCCTCGGCACGCGCGTCTCGGCACCCGAGCTCGGACCAGTGACGGTTGCTTTGTCTTGAAGATAGAACTGCTTCTCGAAAAGCGCATTGTACATTTTTTGTATATATGTATTCTGGGTGGCATGCTCTGGGTGTTGCTTTAATCCGCATGAGTGGTTACTCTGTACGGTTGCTGTAATTAGAATTTTAATTTAATCCGCATTTATTTAATTTTTAACAATAATGAATAGTAATAAAATTTAATGAAAGTAATATTATTAATACATTAATAATCCACATACCTCCTGCCAGATCTGTACACTACAGAAACTAATTTCATAATTTACGACCATCCTACAATAGGTAATTAACGAAACACGAATTGAAATATTAATTTAGTTCTACTGTTCTACTAACACGTTGTTCCCGGAGGCAGCGAGTGATGAGGTTTGGCTTAGTTGCTGAGGGTCAGTGGTCCGTTCATTCAAAACACTGCATATTCACGCGTGAATGCACTGACATTCTTCAGCTGTGTCTGACATTTTGTGTAGTTGAAAGTGGTTACTAACGTGGTTTTTATGTTCAGTTAGACGCTCTTTCCGCAGTCGCTACGGAATATTACAATCATAGGCGTCATTTTTTATACCTAGCGTTTTTTATTTGTTTTGTTCTTGTGCCATGAAAATAGAAGTTTCGGTGTTGAATACTGGATTCGACATTCGAATATGTAGCTACTATTTGCACAACCTGATACGAATCCGATTTGAGCCGAAATTTCACAATGGCTATCCTATACAACTAAATCGTTTATTTAGTATTATCTACCAAATCGCTTATCCGACTATTGTTAAATGACACTTCTATTGATGCTTGTTTTGAAGGCCTACATGTTAATTGTAAACTAAAGCCATTATTTCAAAAGGTCCCTTTATTTTCATCCACTTAACCTTGACATAAACGTATTGTGAATTAAAATATGTACGCAGTAAACGTTTCATATTTGCACAAAGCAAACTTGTAATTACCAAGGTCAAGAAAACGAACAGACAGGTATGCTAAAAGACGCCCACCCTCTAATTATGATGAACATACCGTTGTTTCGTTTACACCAGTGAGAACTAATTTGACTTCCGGACATTCTGATTTCCGTAAATAAAGCTCCACCTGCAGAAAAAAAAGTGCATTCGAATTGTCTTCAAACTTGACATGTGTAAGGTGTTGTCACATAACATCAGTTGAAAATTAAAATTATTACATCAAAATATGATTACACACTACGCCCTCAAGGCTCTTTATATCTCAACTGAACGCCTAAGAGACAAGGACAAGAGGAAGAGACAACACGTTGGCGTACTCGCAACTGAAAGTTCAATTTGAAAAACACATTAATATACGGTTAATAATACACCACATCATTACCCTAGCCCCCACTCTTTCTTCAAAAGTACAAATTCCTTATCTAGAAGGGCCAATGATGGCTCGCTGAGCACTTGCTTGTGCCTCTTGTTTTTATTTTAAAGGCTTCCTGTATCTCCCTTGTTGTCTTTATCCTCTTGCTTCCGAGAATCCTAATCTCCGAAAAAAGTGTAGTGCACTCGCATCTATTGCTATGCACCACCAAGTGTCCTGAGGGTGACTCTTTAGTGGCAGCGGCATGCTAGCTTGCACGGTCATTAACGCATCGCCCAGTTTGGTCCACGTAAGAGCGGCCGCAAGAAAGTGGAATGTCATACACCACACACGTGTAGCATTCCACAAATTTGTTTCTATGTTTGTTCTTGCAGCTATTTATTTTTCGGCAAAAACCAGATAGCTTATTTGGAGCAGAACAAACTTCCGACGCATTAAAGCGCTCAGCAACGTTTTTTTTTTGTTTTTTTTTTTGTGAGATAAGGTATGCATGTAATGAATTATTTCCGGCATTTGCCTCAAACGCTCTCCGGGGCTCTTCTTGGCGCCAACGAGCTTCGTCATTAGGCCTTCTGCAACGTCAATCAACGTCTGGTGTGAGAACCCCGCACTCAAGAGTCGGTCGACCTGCCTCTGGAAGCTGCTTCCCATTTCATCAGGACTTGATTTCTTCAAAGAAGCTCCGAGACACGAAGTTGCGATGCCTCTTTTTACCAGTTTGGAGTGGACCGAGTTGTATGGCAGCACAGTTTTCTTTAAGCGGGTTTCATAGGCCCAACGAACGTTGTCAAGCGAGATTTCAAGTCTTAAATCCAAAAACTGGATTCTTCCCTACGAAGTTCTTGCACGCGTAAAATTTAATCTATGAGCGCAAGCGGCTAAAGTGCCCAACAGATCGACTGTAACTGCGTTCGAGAACTTATTGGTTGGGAGATCAATGACCAAGTAGTCACATAAGCATCGAAAGATCTTGAAGATCTCTTCGCCCCCCAGCCTCTCAAAAATAATATTGTCGAATTGAGCTAAAAAAATTTGGCCATGGACAGGAGCAACCCGCGACCCAATACAGATGCCTTCTTTCTCCACATATACCTCGCCCTCAAAAGAAACAAAAGTGCGGTCTAAGTAAAACGGCAAAAGTTCATTGAAGCCCACCACGCTAATCCCGGAGGTGTTCTGGAAGGCAGTATCACCGTTAGTTTTGATGCATTGTTTTACTGAATTAAAAAGGGGCTAATGGGCACAGAATAAAAGAGGTCCTCTACATCAATCGAAAAGGCGTCACACTTTCTCCTGGGCCCCCCACTCAGGAATTCCAAAACCTCATCTGAACTGCGCATCAAAACTTTGCTATGCAATTTCAGAGCAGAGAGATGGGGGCTGAAGAAGGATTCTATCTGAAACTGCCACGAATCTCTTTTTGGCACAATCGCCCTGAACGGAACGTTCATTTTATGCTTTTTAGCCGTGAAGGAAATGTCAAGGGACAGTTTTTTTGCTCAAGTTCACATTCTTTCCTAACATCTGAAACGCTAAAGCACAGCACAATACCTTAGCCCTAGACTTCACCTTCATCAGAGAAGCCGGCTGCACAGGCTTCGTGTTCTCTAATATGGGTTCTTTGGTCTTGGCAGCGCACATTTCTTGCGGACAACAAAGCCCTCTTCTTTGGGAGACGTGATCAGCTTGAGGTTGCTGCGTTTGAAGTGGTCGGCAATGGTTTCGATCTTCGTGTTTGTCGTCCGGAGGCCCTGTCTGCGGCAAAGCACATCAACTCCGTCAGCAGTGCACCGGTCCCTGTCTTGGATCAGAACCTTTTTGCGCCACGCTTGTGACAAGCGATAGCTTCTCTGGAGGCGGAAGTCTTGGTTCCATGCTAAACTTGGGCTTGTTGTCGAGGGTGCGCTGGATATCCTCTGGCAGCGAGGTGCCTCCTAGGAAGGTTACTTCCTGACGCTTGCCCTTGTTGCTCCGTTGCTCTCTTGGCAAGCAAGCCAATTGATGTTGCTATACAGGCTTACGTGGGCCAAACTGGGCGATGCGTTAATTACCGTGCAAGGGAGCATGCTGCTGCCACTAAACAGTCAACCTCACGCCACGTGGTGGTGCATTGCAATAGATGCGAGTGCACTCCACTTCTTTCAGAGATTAAAATCATCAGAAGGCTCAGGATTGAAACAAAAAGTGAGATGCAGGAATTTTTTGAAATAAAAACGAGAGGCACAAGCAGGTGCGCCAGCGAGCCATCATTAGTTCTTGTTGGGAAGGAATTTGTATTTTTGCAGAAACAGTAGGGGCTCCGGTAATGACGTGGTGTATTTGAACCGTATAAAGTCTGTTTTTCAAATTAAACTTTCAGTTGCGAGTATGCCAACGTGTTGTCTCTTCTTCCTCTTGTCTTGTTTTTAGGCGTTGAGTTAATATGGAACGCCAACTAGCCCAACTCATTTTTTTGTTCCTATTTATATATTTTTTTTTAAATAGCAGAGCTTAAGATTTACAAAAAAGAAATATACAAGCTATTCTTCTATGAGTAAAATGATCTGTGTGTAATATCCACAACTCAAACATATCAATAGCCTACCGGTGAGAAATACTTGGACAAAATTGTTATAATGTTACATTCGGTTAGTACTGCACTTTATGTGTGCTATTAGGTGGCGATTACAGCTGAAAAGTGCACAAACTATGCACTTTATATCTGTAAGGTGCAAATTTTTGAAGAACCCGAAATTCAAAAATGAATTGATAAAAATTTGTAATTCGTACATATTAAGAAGTTCATATATTCAGCAAAATTCAGCAGCAAAGGAAAAGAGCGGTCTTCCATAAATTTTATTACAAGGGTGTTCGATTTTAATTCACACAGAGTTTAAGAAAAGGTAAAGTAACATGTATCTAACAAGCTCGGCGGCCTTTGGATTAATAGATAATCATCGCAGTAAGTGTGCTAAATTACCGAAATTTGCTAATTAACTTTTTATATGTTGGTGTTAGGGGTCATGTTGCAATCGCAGTAGAATTGTTATACAGGATGTTGCTCCAAATGTCGGCCAAAACGCTCATGGAAAGACTACGCATCGCACAGAAAAAAAAGGGTGATGCCGCAGTGGTCTGTGCCAAGGGTCCCAGGATAATTATTAGCGTTCAGTATGATCGGGTTATTAATTACATTTTAGCACGCATATATTTTTAATAATTAATTTAAAGGTACGCTTTTAATTAAAAACGTCATGGGAATCAACTAAAACGATTAAATCCATCCCGCACCCCAGGGTAAAACCGCGCAACGTGCGTGCGCTGCCACGCATCGCACGTAAAGGTGGGTAATAACGCGTCTTCACACTGGCACCGACGTCAAAAAGGCAAACCTCACGTGGCAGTTTGAAGATTTTGTTATCTTGCTTCCAAGTGCGATGCGCGAAGGCTCACTTGCATACGTTGTGCGTTCGGGCGACGAGCGAGATTTCTGGCGTGAAGGTGCGTCCCGATAAGAAGCTGAAACCTAGAGACTATAGCCTCCTCTATACTAATAAAGCCTGGCACATCTACGACGGAACCATAGAGTGCCCTATCGCAGATTTGGAACACGAGGATCTGGTAGCACAGAGCATCAAAGAGCCATTTCTCGGGGAACCTGGACGTCAGCGCACAGCTTTGCAGCGGCGAGGACCCGAAACACACTTGCTCGCTCGGAGGAAGTGTGTTTCGGCGTCTCGCCGCAGCGGGGCGCCATTCACGTGGCTCTCCTCTCATCCGCTGTCTGCCGCTCCACCTTTTCCATTTCGGCGGCCACTTCTCGTGGCGATCTGCCAGGTTTTCTCAGTATATAGGAGGCTATGCCTAGAGACAGTTCCAGTCGAGCATTTGTTCGGAACGCCGTAAATGCTGCACGTGTCTTATCATGTAATACGGGTGTTTTAGTAGTTTCCGATGATTCGCATCAAGTTTTTAATGAAGGCAATACCTTTAAAATTAATAACTAAAAAAATTTTAGTATTAAGAAGCAATTTCTTAAACCATGTTATGAATGCTAAGAATATTTCTTGATGGTCCCTTTGACGCTGACCACCAGGTCATCAACCTTTGTTTCTGTGCGATGCGTATTTTTTTTTTGCAGGAGAGATTGGGCCCGCGTTACACAAAACACCAATTATCATTTAAAGAATACGTAAAAAAGGTAATAGTTTTTAAGATGTTTCACTCATCTCTTTCACATAAACCACTATGTCCAACATAGTGACAAGGTCGCCTTTGGCGTACGTCGTTTTTTCTTTTCCCTTCCGAATTCACTTGAATTCTCTGTGAGCGAACACCACCACCTTCCAAAGGACTCAGGATGTAGAACAATGATTGTTGGTGATTGCATAAAAGCAACTAATAAATTTCTCACCACACTTACTAAAAAGTGCTTTGTTTTTGAGAGTAGAGAAACAGCATGCATTTATGAAACAAAAAAGGGGATACAAAGTTTGCGAAACAAAAAATGCACAGAGCCGCGAGTAGCCTCTGACTCAGGCTGTGATTGTAAAGTAACAAAATGACACAGAAAGAATTATTGGTTACGCGAGTAGGGAACGTTACAGCTACTATTCTACAAAAAAGGAAGTGCTGCGACGATCTTTGCGAGCAGTGATGGATTTCGGGAGGGTGGGTTGGCGGAAAGAGCGACCACCCGCCCCCTACACTTCCAACCATATGGCCACAGCTCCTAGCTTCAAAGCCTGACCCATAGATCCACCCATTTAACGAGACACATTGCAGGTGGGGAAACAACCATCCCGCTTTATGTATTCTTGCAAAATATAATGATTTTCAAGACGCCTTTTCCATTGAGGTGACTGCCTTAAACTTTTGTCTTCCAAAGAGGCTGAATGCAATGTTACGCCAACTGTCTGCCAAGAGGAACTGTTTAGGAACGGATAAAAATATTAAGTATATGCAAATACGATGCAGCGTATCATGCCTCAATCGTTATCGTTGCTCTGACTGCGCCGTAAATAAACTTCAGACACTCACCACTGTGCAATTGGTGCGCTTGCGTTACGCTAAGCTCAGTGCGTTAGCGGATATTTGGGCTTTCATTCGCGTGAAATTATGGCTGTTAGGGCAATTACGCTACGATGCCCAAAGTACAGCCCGCGCCCTTATCATCCACAACCATAGCAGGCTGTGATAGACTTTGGCAGCACAAACCAAGAAAGGCACAAGCTATGCGGAGAGAAAGTCTTCTGCTTCTTGCGTAGGAGTTGCGGTGACGTCAGAGCGACGCCGAACTCTGATTGGCTCTGATTGAAGGATAGTGGGTAGACCTCAAAGCAAGCTGCCTTGAGGTCTACCCACTATTCTTCAATCAGAATCAGTGGGAGCACGGCGTTCTGACACAACGATATGCGAGTGGGTTTAATCGTAATATTGCGCAAGCTAAATTAATCAAGAAGCGGAGTGTAGTAATCATGAGGATCCCATTACAAATCAATGTTGAAGTCTCCTACAACAACATTGCGACCGTTATGGTCATGAAATAGTGTCGTAAGAGATTGCTCGCATTTTTAGAGAAGTAATGTTAGGAAGAGCTAGGAGGGCGGTACACCACGCCAATTATTACGCCATAAGGTAGGTTTATAGAATATGCGTCTATTATATCCTCGGTGACAAAAGCAGCAGATAAAACCTGAATGACAATTCCATTGTTGTTGTGTTGTGTTCCGTCGCCGTGCACTGTAGGCGGTCAAGGGCTCGTCAAGCTGTGTATGCAGCTTTTTCCCTTGGTCGCCGCCATCGAGTGTGATGGAAATAAAAAAAATATTATTATTATTATTATCCTTTAGAGAGAACGTGACGCCACCTCCGTGTGCACTGCGAAAGCCGTGCACACGGAGGTGAAACTGTATTCAGATATTAAAGCTGTTTCATTGTTTTGGAGTCATCTTTCACTTACGGCAATTACATGAAGACACACTCATGTTGAAGGAATATACGCAATCAGGGCATTAGATTTTATCTGACACTACGCACATTGGTATAGAATATGAAAGAAGTATCGCCGTTTTGTTTAATTGATTAACATGATTAAAAGTGAAAAGTAAGATGACAACGGGAAGTCAATCATGAACACTGGCATCATGATGGCTACAATACTCTTGCCGTGTCTCCTTGGCACGTCCCGCGCAGTAAAGGCGAGTTGTCCGAGTGTCGCATTAAAACCTTGCGTTTTATGATGCAAATAAATTTCAAGTTCTTCTCTATCTCTCTTGACGAGCTTTGCTTAGCAGTATCTTACTCTCAATATAGAGGTGTTCATTTACGTACAAAGGATCATTAGTCTCGAAGTCAAGAAGTGGAGTGTTTCATTTTGTGTTCCTAGTCGCAAACAAAAACTTGTCCCGTACTGTAGGAGTGGTGACCTCTACCCCCACATTAGGTTTTACTTTGTCTTTGGATTGCACCCGATGCACAACGTCAATCTCACCCTCAGTGACCCGGTGCCAAGGCAGGTAGCTGTAGATCCCGCAGCCTTCCGCAAGTTTAATTTTACAGCAACTGGAAGCCCTTCGATTTCAAGATTCGTGTTTATATTATATTGTTTCAGTTCCGCTAATTCTTGTTTCCCTTCTTCGAGTTCTTTGCTTAACTGCTGGTCTTCTTTGTGATGCTGCGAGCTATGGATCTTCATCTCCGCTAACTCTCGAAAGAAGCCATCAACATATTTTTTCCCCTTCAACTTCAAGAACGTGATTGATTCTCGTATACTGGCTTTCTCGGTTTGGATTTCAATATTGGAACTTGTCATTTCCTCGACATAATTTCACATGTCCGTAGCAAATGCATCGAGCGTATGTACGAAGTGACAACTTCTTTTATGCTACTTGGTTGCTTCTCTCCTGTGGCCTTAACCAGGTCATTAAGGTCTCCGGAGTGTTTGTCCCTCATATCTCGAAAGCAGCTACCGATGTAATTAAATAGCTTGTTGCGGTTTACAAAAAAAAATAAATAAAAAATTACAGCAACGACTGTAAGTCAGATTAAAGCTGCAAACTTTATAAAATTACTCCACCAACCTGTAAAGTGCAGATATTACGATTACACAGCGCCCGTACGTCGTCGCTGCCGCCACCAAAGTGGTGAAGCTCCGATGCGCGAAATCCACCGCCCACTTGATGCAAACGATAATTGATAGAGAAAGACAGTCTGGACCGATGGCAGTCCTGGGTTGCTGTCCACAGAGCCGTTTATACTTAGAGAGTTTGGCCAATCGGCTGAGCTTGTTGCCGCTAGAGCCAGCGTGTTTCGCAATAACACAGAATGTCTATTATTTATTCCTGAGAAGTCACAGAGAATTCCTATGAGTCAGAACCCCGAAATGGCGGCCAGAAGTAGTCATTTTCCGGTTGTCCGACCACGCTGCTGTTGTTGCCAAAAGATCAAAATCTCCTTAAAAAGGTGAAAGTCTCCTTATTGAAAATAACACTGCAGCCCTGATGTATTATGAGACCTTTTCAGCCCCTAAAATCTCTTCAGGCCATAAAACCCATCAGCCCTCCAGACCACTTCAGACCTTCAGCCCTTCAAACCCTTCAGACTTTGAGGCCCCCTCCGACTTTCAACCTTCTAAACGCTAAAATGACTGTGATTCGTAGACCAAAATTCTGTTCAAAACGTTAGTGAGAATTTATTTTTACATGTCTGTTTTCACTCAAAAGACGATCAGAACCAACATTTACTCAAACCAGGGCACACGATGCTGTAGACAAAAGCGTAGCGTTCAAACCAAACAGAGACAACCGAGTTAATTGTCGCAAAAATATATTTTGCGGTACTCACAATGCCGCTGAGTAAATTTCTGAGAAGTGCGGTAGTTCGACAAATAAAAAAGAGCAGATGCACCGCACGCGCACACACAAACTGTCAGTAGCACGTTTAGTGAAAACAGCGAACGCTCAACCAACATCCGCCGCTGTTGAGAAGGCCTGAGCACAGTCACGTTGTCGTCCCATAGAGGCGTCGCGGTGACGTCTCCCGCGTTGCCCCTGATTGCTGGATATTTTTGGAGCCGAACAGGCGGAAAAGCACAAAAACAGGGAGCTGAATGACCTTCTTCACACACACACCCGGTTGCTCTAGAAAATACGTCCTACGCATGGGACGGGAAGCCCAAACAGCGTCTGCGTCTTGTTGCGCATTTAGTTTGCGCTCGTATACGGAGAAAAAAAAAACAGGGCGACCAGCTTCTAACGAAGGCTGTAATTCGACTGACTAAAACTTCAAACAAACACCAAAAAGTCCCCCTCCCGATTTCCCACGCACCCTCTTTCCTTCGCGAGCGAGGACTGCGCGCCCATAGGTGTCGGAAAAGCGCCATCTCTCTCTCTCTCTTTCCAGTCCAGCCCGTGAAACACATGCACAGAACACACAGACTCTGTAATGAGGAATGGGCAAACGTCTCCTCTATTTCCAACGCTCGTATCGGCCGCCCGATAAAAAATGACCAAGCGGCTTCTCCGACGCATATATCCTGAAAAGTCACGTGACCTCTCCCACAGACCCGCTAAAACGACTTTGATGGGTGCTGTGGTTTCGATAGAATTGGGACAGACCCCAAGGCCTCTCAAAAACCATGACGGGTCTTTTATACCTTTAGGAATTCTTAAAGGGTACGTCAGGCCCCTTATATAACTTGGAAGAACATATCAAACTCTTCAATAATTTTTAAATTGTACGTCAAAACATTTCAAAATACTGGTGGGCCCCATAGGCGGATTTTCAGTAGGGGTCTCAGGATGAACGGCTCTGGCTGGCCTTAGGCACGCTGAAGCTCCAGAGGAAGCGGTAATGCCAAGTCTAGAGGTTTTTCAAAAATGGCTGAGGATTCCCAGCCGCCCACTGTAACGTGCAGAAATTGCGATTCCACAGCACCCGTACGTCGTCGCTGACGCCACCAACGTGGCTCGCGTGTCTCGTGCCCAGTCAACCGTAAGTGTCTCTGATCGAACATCCAGCGCACCATCGGCGCAGCGTCGAAGCTTGGGTTGTGCTGGGCAAGGGTGAAACACATCGGAGTTGGACACACTAGAGCAGGGGTGCCAATCCGAGAGAAATCTTCCAGATTAAGGTAATAATCAAGTCTACGTGGGAATAAGGGAAATCCTGCTAGTTTGAGAGAAAATTTGGCCACCGTGTATATCTGGAATTACATGTGTCAATCATGACTTTTTTTTCCCGAGATTACATCGAATTTTAGCGGTTTTGGCTACATTTGCGTTATTCCCTCCAGCCATTTGACGGTTTGTTGTGCGACCATCTGGCGACATTAAGAAACACTCAAACAATTTTTTTCTCAAAATTAGTTTTTAACTTCTTTGTCCCCGTGAAACTATGAAGGAAAAGAGCAGCCAAGTTGAAGATTCTGAGAGCGATGCTGTGCGTTCTCGAAAAAGAAAGCTTGAGTAGAAGAAGAAATGCAGCGATATCTGGAGATTTGTCTTACCATAAATAATATTTCGTGAAGTGCCGTGCACGAAATGGTAGTTTTTGTGTCTCTTGTTCCGTGTGCTGGAGTTTGAGATCTCGTTTGATTTACACCTCTAGGTTTGGAATGACCATTATAAAAATCACTAATAAAGTTATTAAAGCAGTGCCATGTTCTGGTGATAAGCATATCATCTAAGGCGGAGATAGGGTTTCATTCGCCAGTTTGAATTTCCCGGAACACTTCACTTCGCCAGATTTGCTTTGGTCACGGTTTTGGCCCGATAAACTCATTTTTGCGAAACTTACGAGGGGCGGAAAAGCGACATAATTGTCTCTTATTGTAAAGATGGAAGTGATGCAGAAAACAACGATTACATAATAATTTTGGAGAGCGTGAGAAATTTAAGAAAGAAAGAGGGAATTTTCAGGCGTTCATTAGGAAAATTGTAACTTTCCGTGCTGGCTGCCCTGCATAAGATGTCTGTACAGGCTAAGCTTGCAGAGTCAGAGCGCCGTGCTCATTTACCTTTCGCTGCCAATTCCGGATTGGCAAAAAAAGTGGTCATGTGCGCCGAGCTAAATCTAAACCTTATGCGGGAAAGCAACCTTGCAGACGCCGAATTTCGGGCGGAGCATGTTTCTCTATTAGCGAGTAGTATTAGTTGATACCCAATGGAACAGAAATAAACAAGCCCCCCTTGTTTATTTCCTGTTCCATCGTGAATCGACCAATCACAGAGCCGGAGGGCGGTTCCTCTTCCCTCTCTCCCATCTCAGGGACCAATGACAATGCATGGGCGTTGGCTAGGGACCAATCGGAGCTCGCCCGGGTCCCGCCCATGAGGTGGGCAGTACGTGAGGTCACGTACCTCAAACCGCAGACCTCAAACCTTACACCGCAGACCGCAGACCGCAAACCGCAGACCTCAAACCACAAGTGTGGTTGACCAGGTGTTGACAGCTGCGGTCATCATCTGATAACAACCACATGATGTCACATAGGGTCCGAACTTCGTTCGACAGAGGGCGCTCACGTGATGTCGCACAGGGTTTGTGCTGCATCCGAAAGAGGGCGCTCACATGATGTCACACAGGGTTCGTGCTGCATCCAACAGAGGGCGCTGCGCTCCGGTCACATGACGGACATGTGTTTTGAATTTGAATCGCTGCGCGGTAAATGCCCCTTTTATTCGATAAAAAAGGCTTCGCGGGCGACGGGGACTCGACCTCGCTACCTTCTGATCAGAAGCCCAAGACTCCACCGTCTGAGCTATGAACACAATGCTTCTTGGACTGACTTCATTCGTCCTAGTATTTCGTACGGCGAGCGCGCAATTCAGATCACGTTGCTGTCGCAACGCATGGATTTTGTAACGGAATTGCTGAGTCATTCACCGGAGGGTGCTACAGGGATGACGGAAGAGTTCAGGATTATTGAGTCATCTGTCGGGCGGGAAAATGCACTCTCACGATGACGACACAGATATGTCGCCGTGAGATTAGTGACGAGAAATGTATTGTCGCATGTTTTCCCGGTGGGTCATGTGACCAACGTCACCTGATATTTGAATCGCTGCGCAGTTGACACCTCGGTTCATAGATGGCGCGTGTCTTTTGTTGCTAAAAGTCTTTGTTGTTAGGGCATGAGTGACATCTTGCGTCATGGGTCTGACCTTGCGCCATCTGCTACTGAAAAGTTGAATTGCGCGTCTTCCTAAGGTGTGCTCATTCGTATTTTCGCGTGCGCGCAAGGCGTGTGAGTTGCCGAATCTGTTTGTAGATGGCGCGCACCTGAATCCTTTTGCTGGCGTGAACTTTTACCGTTATCACGCGACATCTCTCGCTAATTTTAGCGCCAGCTTGGTTGATGGCGTCAACCCTATCGCGCTCACGTCATCTCTCGCTAATTTTATCGTCATCTGCAGCTGCTGAACGGAGCAGTGTGGGAAATGGACCGGAGCGTGGTCGCATCCATACGCGCTAAAGACGACACAGATATGATGTTTCATGTTTTTTATTATCATTCGCTCTTAGAACACGCACACTTATAAATACAGATACGGCTTTTAAAATCACTCTACGCGACAAAGAAACCACTGGAAACACTTTACACAAAAATGTACAATACAAGCAATATAAAACACATCCGAGGAAAAAAAAATGGAATAACAGAGCAAAGCGCACGATACAATCCAAAAAAAAATATTTACAAGGTCAGAGCGTGAGATGAGAAGAGAGATAGGATCCGGCTTTCGTACACTAGCGGATTATACAAAAATGTATACAAGAAGTTTCAAAACACACCGGTGGGAAACGCGAGCAATTCCGATACAGTCCAAAATATTTACAAGGCGTGTGATGAGGAGGCAGGTCGCTCGCTTCCTAAAACGCTCTTGTGGCCAAAAGGAAACGTCGTAATCCCGTCGCTGCAAATGTATCGCTTGTTATCGAACGGATTCAGAGCAATCTTTTCGACCGCGGTGCTTTTGTTCTCGTTAAGTTTTCGAGCAATCAAATGTTGCGTCACTCTGTGCAAAGTTTTCGTCTCTAGAGCGTGCTTGTACAGCTCGTAGGTGAACTTGCGAGACTCGCATTTCCTTACTCCCTTGGCTCTTACGCAACACGTGTTGCTGCTTGTTTTGAAGCTGTATAGCTTTGGTTTTAAGCAACAAAAAGCCACTAAGTGAGTAGTGGGATATTCATTTTTTAACACACCAAGCCTCATTTTGTTTTCGGTTGAAAAGAGCTTGTGACTCTCTGGATATCCAGATGTATCCAAGCAAGCGTCTCGGAGTTGGAGCAGTTTGTCGTCTACGTCTGAACCGTGAAGGTGTAGGAAGAAGGAATCCGTGTCGCAGTAAAGAGCCCTCGCTGAGGGGATCGCACGACGAAGTTGATTATAAAGGAAGTCGTACATTACTATTTTTGATATCTCAAGAATCGAGAACCCTGCGTAGAGTGGTTGCTTGAGTTTGATCACTTTCGGAGCGAACTGGAAAATTACGACCTGCGAGCTAAGTGCTCGAAACTGCGTCAGGTTCGGCTTCTGAAGCATTTTCAGTATGTCGTCCTCTTTAACGCACAGTTTAATATGTCCATGTTTACGTGCATTCTCGATCGTCTTGCCATATATGCTGTTCATGAACAGTTTGGAAAGATTCTTCTGGAAGGAGTTGGTTGCTTGCTGTCTCAGCTGGTGGTTAAAATCAATAAACTCCCTCAAGAACGCTCGCTGAGAGAATTTGAGGACTCGGTGAATTTTGGTGACCTCTAGTCCTAACTGGATGTACAGTTTCAAAATCCGGTAGTGCAAAACGTATTTCGTTTTGTCGTGAAGTGTGAGCAGCAGCTTCTTAGTGGATTCCTCTTTGGGCATTTCAAACTTGTCAATGAGACTTTTTTGATAGTCGGACAACCAATCGTAGGGAACGCTTTGCTTCACCGGGGCGAAGGGAAAGTCAGAATGAGTATCGTGCAAGTCGTGAGGATATCTGAGGTCTACCTCCAGAATGTAGCCCGTCGGAGCGTCATCTGGAACGTCATCAATGTTCAGGCAGGCAATCTCGTCTTTCGTCATCCACTCAAAGTCCGACACTGGCAGGGCTTCTCTCATTGTCGCCGCATACAGACCGTTTACGTCCAAGTCCAAGATCTGAGACGGTTTGTGCTGCGGGTTAAACGTATCCATTCTCGGAACATTTGCGACAGCATGGCGGGTTGTGCATTGGGTAATCCCTCCGCGAATACCCTGTTCTATCATGAGATAGGTGTCAGGATCGTGAATTAGCTGCAGTCTTACTTTCGACTGTTTCAGCGCACACGACAAGCTTAGGGACGGTAACGATACGAAATGTAAAGCCTCAATTTCGTACGTCTCCAGCGTCCAGCGTGTAAAGTTTTGGAAAACGTCGGCCAGTAGGAGTCAGTCCGTCTTTAGGTAAAGGTCGCTGTATTCTCCAAGGTTCTTCAAACCAAAGGTATCGAAAACGACCTGTGCATGTTGGTAGTCCTCTTCACACACCTCGATCCCAGTCAACTTGTTAAAAAAGGCCTCTCGTGGCTGGAGGCTTTGACCGTCGTAACTCTCAAAGCTTGTAATGAAATTATAACAAAACACTACTTTGCGGGCAAGGAGGTCGACACACTCGGGAAAGGACTGCCGAAGGCAACAAAAATGTTCTGTGCCCTTGGAGTGGAGATTTTGCACGAGCGTCTCTAGGCTTGCATTAAGAAATGCGAGGCTGTCAATAAAGCGAAGGTTGCCTATCTCTAACAATTTAAAATTCTGGCACGAGCTTCCGAGTACGTTAATATCCTTGGACTCGAACAAATTAAGCTTGCCTAGAAAGAAACTGAGGTCGTAGGAATGGTTATGCGCTATGAGTGGAACTGTATGTTTGTTGATTCGATGGTTTAGGTTACACTGGGAGCAAAGCGCCCGCCTATACTCTCCCGTCATGTGGTCATGGTCTCGAGTTTTCATTTTCTTGCTAAAGCTTTCGTTGCAAATGACACAGTGGGAAGAGTCTGCGTGGGAAGCCTCGTTTTCTTGAGTCATTTCAAGGGGCACTTCACTCGACCTGATCAATCGGGGTATTTCCTTCGCTAGAAAGTTGAGAATCAAAATGAATCTTTCTATGCAGTCGGGTCCGCGATAGAGGTATTCCTCAACAATGAACGAATCTTTTGAGCGGATGACGAGAAGACAGAAAGAGCTGGGGACGTGATTCTCGTAAACATTGCCCGTCGACTGAGTCGGTTCCAGAATCGCTTCAAAGTCGTAAACGCAATAAAAGGGGAACTCTTCCATGACATGCGTGCTCCGAAAGTACAGTTCGTCACCCTTGTTTGGGAAGACGGTTTTGCCAGGCTTCTTGTCCCTGCACATTGAGAGATGGTCAGATAGGGTTTCTTTTCTCTGAAACCCGGTTAGACACCTCTTACAACGAAAGCGTAGGCTTTTGGCATTTGAAAAAAGCCTCGCAAAGTTTGTAATGCCCACAAAATGGTTCTCAACAAGAAGAAGATCGACATGCTGCTCCAACTCTTCATCAACTACCTTCAGGGGGTAAACAAAGTTTTTCTCGCTGTCATAACCAAACACGTTCACTGAGACACAATTTTTACGCTCAAAAGCCCACACGTCCTATGGAAAGGTTACGGGGAAGGTTTTCGGAAACACATACTTGCACATATGTTCACGATACGAGGATGCTCTTCCTCTGTAAGCCCTGTTCGCAGGATGCAAAACGGCGAGCACCGCAAACACAAAGCATATATCCCATTCAGATTCGCGAAGACACTCACTGACACTGACGAGGCATTGCTTTGAGGCAAGTTGCTTCTGCAGAGAAAACCAACGGTCGGAGGAAGGAATCGTCCCAAACTAAGAGTACAAACTTTGATCCCGACAAGAAAGAATCCCGAGCCTTGTTCCTGATAATGCTCCAATCGGGCAGCTATTTCAGTGGAGACTCGCTTAATCGAACTACTGACATTACCGTCCACAAATGCGGTTTGGACCTGACTATGAAAAAAGTGCACAGTCACATCAATGTCGTCGTCAGGAAGGAGACGTCCGAGCTCGACGGTGAGTGTCACAAAAAAACGCAGCGGCAGACCAAAAGATCTGAGCACGTTTGACATATGCTCTGCATGATGTCTAAAAAAGGTTGCCACATCGTACGCCTCTGTGTCTCTTTCGTGTAAGTGTAACTCGTACTGAGCCACATAATTACGAAGAGCGCACACTCTTTCGTAAAACGGAATGCATGGCGAGGGAGTCACATTGTGAACCAAGGCTAAATGAACTTGAAGCGAGTCTGCACTGGAATAATGCTGTCGGGCGTCGGGAAAGCACAGGTGACAGGTAACCATGATGGGGATGAGATGGATAGACGATATTCGTAGATATCCGACGATTAGCTGACGAGGGGGCTAGATGATCTGGGTCGTCTAGATGTCGCTGACCTTTTCAGAGATACCGAAACAAAAAAAAAAACAAAAAAAATCCTATTAGCGAGGAGAACCCCAGGCTTTTAGACTGCTCACCTTGCTGTGCAAGAAGGGTGTGGCGGAGGACCGAGGTGATTTTTCTCCCTCTCGAGGACCAAATGCTGAAACAAAATGTCTTATTAGCAAGGAAAACGCGAGGTTTTTAGTCTGCTCACCTTGTAGCGCGAAGATCAGGAGAAAAACGATGCGTGACTCGGTTAGTTCGAGTGCGAAAAGCTGGAGTACGCCCAGGGAGTCGTAGGCCGTGCAATCAAAGTAAATGGTGAAGTCGCAATGTTTAGCGCAGATTTTCCTGTAAGCAAGGACCGTAGGATGCGCACGTCCGCGCGGCGGGAGACTCGCGCGGCTTTTGCTTTACGATAAGTGCTCAAACGCGTCGCAACAGTGCGGTTTATAACGAAGCCCGAACGTATACACAAATCACAATGTTTACCCAACGAAGAATATCCGATAAAAAAAAAAAATAACCCGAGAATCAAAAACAAAAGCGAACGAGCAGACAGGAACAAGTCTAGACGTGTTTGGACGTGTATCGAGAGCTCGAAATGTGATTTTTTTATATGCAAATTAAATACGTTGCGTTTCCGGATTGAGCGGCGTCGCCGTCGGCGTAACCGCGCGGTGCATTATGGGACGCGTGACGTCACTGATGACGTCATCAGTGACGTCGCTGAAGATGTCATCAGTGATGATGACGATGACGATGACGTCATCAGTGACGTCACGCGTCCCATAATGCACCGCGCGGTTACGCCGACGGCGACGCCGCTCAATCCGGAAACGCAACGTATTTAATACGAAGCCCGAACGTATACACAAAACATTGTGATTTGTGTATACGTTCGGGCTTCGTTATAAACCGCACTGTTGCGACGCGTTTGAGCATTTATCGTAAAACAAAAGCCGCGCGAGTCTCCCGCCGCGCGGACGTGCGCATCCTACGGTCCTTGCTTACAGGAAAATCTGCGCTAAACATTGCGACTTAACCATTTACTGTGATTGCACGGCCTACGACTCCCTGGGCGTACTCCAGCTTTTCGCACTCGAACTACCCGAGTCACGCATCGTTTTTCTCCTGTTCTTCGCGCTACAAGGTGAGCAGACTAAAAACCTCGCGTTTTCCTTGCTAATAAGACATTTTGTTTCAGCATTTGGTCCTCGAGAGGGAGAAAAATCACCTCGGTCCTCCACCACACCCTTCTTGCACAGCAAGGTGAGCAGTCTAAAAGCCTAGGGTTCTCCTCGCTAATAGGATTTTTTTTTTGTTTCGGTATCTCTGAAAAGGTCAGCGACATCTAGACGACCCAGATCATCTAGCCCCCTCGTCAGCTAATCGTCGGATATCTACGAATATCGTCTATCCATCTCATGCCCATCATGGTTACCTGTCACCTGTGCTTTCCCGACTCCCGACAGCATTATTCCAGTGCAGACTTGCTTCAAGTTCATTTAGCCTTGGTTCACAATGTGACTCCCTCGCCATGCATTCCGTTTTACGAAAGAGTGTGCGCTCTTCGTAATTATGTGGCTCAGTACGAGTTACACTTACACGAAAGAGACACAGAGGCGTACGATGTGGCAACCTTTTTTAGACATCATGCAGAGCATATGTCAAACGTGCTCAGATCTTTTGGTCTGCCGCTGCGTTTTTTTGTGACACTCACCGTCGAGCTCGGACGTCTCCTTCCTGACGACGACATTGATGTGACTGTGCACTTTTTTCATAGTCAGGTCCAAACCGCATTTGTGGACGGTAATGTCAGTAGTTCGATTCAGCGAGTCTCCACTGAAATAGCTGCCCGATTGGAGCATTATCAGGAACAAGGCTCGGGATTCTTTCTTGTCGGGATCAAAGTTTGTACTCTTAGTTTGGGACGATTCCTTCCTCCGACCGTTGGTTGCGGACATTTTTCTCTGCCGAAGCAACTTGCCTCAAAGCAATGCCTCGTCAGTGTCAGTGAGTGTCTTCGCGAATCTGAATGGGATATGTGCTTTGTGTTTGCGGTGCTCGCCGTTTTGCATCCTGCGAACAGGGCTTACAGAGGAAGAGCATCCTCGTATCGTGAACATATGTGCAAGTATGTGTTTCCGAAAACCTTCCCCGTAACCTTTCCACAGGACGTGTGGGCTTTTGAGCGTAAAAATTGTGTCTCAGTGAACGTGTTTGGTTATGACAGCGAGAAAAACTTTGTTTACCCCCTGAAGGTAGTTGATGACGAGTTGGAGCAGCATGTCGATCTTCTCCTTGTTGAGAACCATTTTGTGGGCATTACAAACTTTGCGAGGCTTTTTTCAAATGCCAAAAGCCTACGCTTTCGTTGTAAGAGGTGTCTAACCGGGTTTCAGAGACAAGAAACCCTATCTGACCATCTCTCAATGTGCAGGGACAAGAAGCCGGGCAAAACCGTCTTCCCAAACAAGGGTGACGAACTGTACTTTCGGAGCACGCATGTCATGGAAGAGTTCCCCTTTTATTGCGTTTACGACTTTGAAGCGATTCTGGAACCGACTCAGTCGACGGGCAATGTTTACGAGAATCACGTCCCCAGCTCTTTCTGTCTTCTCGTCATCCGCTCAAAAGATTCGTTCATTGTTGAGGAATACCTCTATCGCGGACCCGACTGCGTAGAAAGATTCATTTTGATTCTCAACTTTCTAGCGAAGGAAATACCCCGATTGATCAGGTCGAGTGAAGTGCCTCTTGAAATGACTCAAGAAAACGAGGCTTCCCACGCAGGACTCTTCCCACTGTGTCATTTGCAACGAAAGCTTTAGCAAGAAAATGAAAACTCGCGACCACGACCACATGACGGGAGAGTATAGGCGGGCGCTTTGCTCCCAGTGTAACCTAAACCATCGAATCAACAAACATACAGTTCCACTCATAGCGCATAACCATTCCTACGACCTCAGTTTCTTTCTAGGCAAGCTTAATTTGTTCGAGTTCAAGGATATTAACGTACTCGGAAGCTCGTGCCAGAATTTTAAATTGTTAGAGATAGGCAACCTTCGCTTTATTGACAGCCTCGCATTTCTTATTGCAAGCCTAGAGACGCTCGTGCAAAATCTCCACTCTAAGGGCACAGAACATTTTTGTTGCCTTCGGCAGTCCTTTCCCGAGCACGTCGACCTCCTTGCCCGCAAAGGAGTGTTTTGTTATAATTTCATTACAAGCTTTGAGAGTTACGACGGTCAAAGCCTCCCGCCACGAGAGGCCTTTTTTAACAAGTTGACTGGGATCGGGGTGTGTGAAGAGGACTACCAACATGCACAGGTCGTTTTCGATACCTTTGGTTTGAAGAACCTTGGAGAATACAGCGACCTTTACCTAAAGACGGACTGCCTCCTACTGGCCGATGTTTTCCAAAACTTTAGACGCTGGACGCTGGAGACGTACGAAATTGAGGCTTTACATTTCGTATCGTTACCGTCCCTAAGCTTGTCGTGTGCGCTGAAACAGTCGAAAGTAAGACTGCAGCTAATTCACGATCCTGACACCTATCTCATGATAGAACAGGGTATTCGCGGAGGGATTACCCAATGCACAACCCGCCATGCTGTCGCAAATGTTCCGGGAACGGATACGTTTAACCCGCAGCACGAACCATCTCAGATCTTGGACTTGGACGTAAACGGTCTGTATGCGGCGACAATGAGAGAAGCCCTGCCAGTGTCGAACTTTGAGTGGATGACGAAAGACGAGATTGTCTGCCTGAACATTGATGACGTTCCAGATGACGCTCCGACGGGCTACATTCTGGAGGTAGACCTCAGATGTCCTCACGACTTGCACGATACTCATTCTGACTTTCCCTTGGCCCCGGTGAAGCAAAGCGTTCCCTACGATTGGTTGTCCGACTATCAAAAAAGTCTCATTGACAAGTTTGAAATGCCCAAAGAGGAATCCACTAAGAAGCTGCTGCTCACACTTCACGACAAAACGAAATACGTTTTGCACTACCGGATTTTGAAACTGTACATCCAGTTAGGACTAGAGGTCACCAAAATTCACCGAGTCGTCAAATTCTCTCAGCGAGCGTTCTTGAGGGAGTTTATTAATTTTAACCACCAGCTGAGACAGCAAGCAACCAACTCCTTCCAGAAGAATCTTTCCAAACTGTTCATGAACAGCATATATGGCAAGACGATCGAGAATGCACGTAAACATGGACATATTAAACTGTGCGTTAAAGAGGACGACATACTGAAAATGCTTCAGAAGCCGAACCTGACGCAGTTTCGAGCACTTAGCTCGCAGGTCGTAATTTTCCAGTTCGCTCCGAAAGTGATCAAACTCAAGCAACCACTCTACGCAGGGTTCTCGATTTTTGAGATATGAAAAATAGTAATGTACGACTTCTTTTATAATCAACTTCGTCGTGCGATCCCCTCAGCGAGGGCTCTTTACTGCGACACGAATTCCTTCTTCCTACACCTTCACGGTTCAGACGTAGACGACAAACTGCTCCAACTCCGAGACGCTTGCTTGGATACATCTGGATATCCAGAGAGTCACAAGCTCTTTTCAACCGAAAACAAAATGAGGCTCGGTGTGTTAAAACATGAATATCCCACTACTCACTTAGTGGCTTTTTGTTGCTTAAAACCAAAGCTATACAGCTTCAAAACAAGCAGCAACACGTGTTGCGTAAGAGCCAAGGGAGTAAGGAAATGCGAGTCTCGCAAGTTCACCTACGAGCTGTACAAGTACGCTCTAGAGACGAAAACTTTGCACACAGTGACGCAACATTTGATTGCTCGAAAACTTAACGAGAACAAAAGCATCGCGGTCGAAAAGATTGCTCTGAATCCGTTCGATAACAAGCGATACATTTGCAGCGACGGGATTACGACGTTTCCTTTTGGCCACAAGAGCGTTTTAGGAAGCGAGCGACCTGCCTCCTCATCACACGCCTTGTAAATATTTTGGACTGTATCGGAATTGCTCGCGTTTCCCACCGGTGTGTCTTGAAACTTCTTGTGTACATTTTTGTATAATCCGCGAGTGTACGAAAGCCGGATCCTATCTCTCTTCTCATCTCACGCCCTGACCTTGTAAATATTTTTTTTTGGATTGTATCGTGGCTTTGCTCGTTATTCCATATTTTTTTTTCCTCGGATGTGTTATACTTGCTTGTATTGTACATTTTGTGTAAAGTGTTTCCAGTGGTTTCTTTGTCCGGTAGAGTGATTTTAAAAGCCGTCTCTGTATTTATTAGTTGGCTTGGTTATAAGAGCGAATGTAATAAAAACATGAAACCTCATATCTGTGTGTCTTTAGCGCGTATTTTTTTTTTTTTTTTTTTTTTTTTTTTTTTTTTTTTTTTTTTTTTTTTTTTTTTTTTTTTTTTTTTTTTTTTTTTTTTTTTTTTTTTTTTTTTTTTTTTTTTTTTTTTTTTTTTTTTTTTTTTTTTTTTTTTTTTTTTTTTTTTTTTTTTTTTTTTTTTTTTTTTTTTTTTTTTTTTTTTTTTTTTTTTTTTTTTTTTTTTTTTTTTTTTTTTTTTTTTTTTTTTTTTTTTTTTTTTTTTTTTTTTTTTTTTTTTTTTTTTTTTTTTTTTTTTTTTTTTTTTTTTTTTTTTTTTTTTTTTTTTTTTTTTTTTTTTTTTTTTTTTTTTTTTTTTTTTTTTTTTTTTTTTTTTTTTTTTTTTTTTTTTTTTGGATTGTATCGTGCGCGTTGCTTTGTTATTCCACATTGTTTTTTTTTTTTCCCTCGGATGTGTTTTATATTGCTTGTATTGTACATTTTTGTGTAAAGTGTTTCCAGTGGTTTCTTTGTCGCGTAGAGTGATTTTAAAAGCCGTACTGTATTTATAAGTGTGCGTGTTCTAAAGCGAATGATAATAAAAAACATGAAACATCATATCTGTCTCGTCTTTAGCGCGTATGGATGCGACCATGCTCCGGTCCATTTCCCACACTGCTCCGTGCAGCAGCTGCAGATGACGATAAAATTAGCGAGAGATGACGTGAGCGCGATAGAGTTGACGCCATCACCAAGCGGCGCTAAAATTAGCGAGAGATGTCGCGTGATAACGGTAAAAGTTCACGCCAGCAAAAGGATTCAGGTGGGCGCGCCATCTACAAACAGATTCGGCAACTCACTACGCTTTGCGCGCACGCGAAAATACTAATGAGCACACCTTAGGAAGACGCGCATCAACTTTTCAGCAACAGATGGCGCAAGGTCAGACCCATGACGCAAGATGTCACTCATGCCCTACACCAAAGACGTTTAGCAAACAAAAGACACGCGCCATCTATGAACCGAGGTGTCAACTGCGCAGCGATTCAAATATCAGGTGACGTTGGTCACATGACCCACGGAAACACATGCGACAATACATTGCTCGTCACAATCTCACGGCGACATATCTGTGTCATCATCGTGAGAGTGCATTTTCCCGCCCGACAGATGACTCAATAATCCTGACTCTTTCGTCATCCCTGTAGCACCCTCCGGTGATGACTCAGCAATTCCGTTACAAAAATTCAAGCGTTTGCAACAGCAACGTGATCTGAATTGCGCGCTCGCCGTACGAATACTAGTACGAATGAAGTCGTCCAGAAGCATTGTGTTCATAGCTTAGACGGTAGAGTGTTGGCTTTCTGATGAGAAGTAGCGATTCAAATATCAGGTGACGTTGGTCACATGACCCAACGGGAAAACATGCGACAATACATTGCTCGTCACTAATCTCACGGCGACATATCTGTGTCATCATCGTGAGAGTGCATTTTCCCGCCCGACAGATGACTCAATAATCCTGAACTCTTTCGTCATCCCTGTAGCACCCTCCGGTGAATGACTCAGCAATTCCGTTACAAAATTCAAGCGTTGCAACAGCAACGTGATCTGAATTGCGCGCTCGCCGTACGTAATACTAGGACGAATGAAGTCGTCCAAGAAGCATTGTGTTCATAGCTTAGACGGTAGAGTGTTGGGCTTCTGATGAGAAGGTAGCGAGGTCGAGTCCCCGTCGCCCGCGAAGCCTTTTTTATCGAATAAAAAGGGGCATTTACCGCGCAGCGATTCAAATTCAAAACACGTGTCCGTCATGTGACCGGAGCGCAGCGCCCTCTGTTGGATGCAGCACGAACCCTGTGTGACATCATGTGAGCGCCCTCTTTCGGATGCAGCACAAACCCTGTGCGACATCACGTGAGCGCCCTCTGTCGAACGAAGTTCGGACCCTATGTGACATCATGTGGTTGTTATCAGATGATGACCGCAGCTGTCAACACCTGGTCAACCACACTTGTGGGTTGAGGTCTGCGGTCTGCGGTTTGAGGTCCGTGACCTCACGTACCGCACACCTCATGGGCGGGACCCGGGCGAGCTCCGATTGGTCCCTAGCCAACGCCCATGCATTGTCATTGGTCCCTGAGATGGGAGAGAGGGAAGAGGAACCGCCCTCCGGCTCTGTGATTGGTCGATACACGATGGAACAGGAAATAAACAAGGGGGGCTGGCCCCGCCCCCTTGTTTACTTTCTGTTCCATTGGGTATCAACTAATACGACTGATAAATATACGCCCTATTCTAAAATCGAACAATATTTGAGGTTCCTTGACCATTGAATATAATGTATACCCACTGGGTACAGTATGATAGCATTACTTTATAACCAGATCCATGTTCTAAATCATTTTCTTTTTCAAAGTGTGGGAAGCAGACGAGACGGAGGACGTTCGGGTTGCTTGCATCTGCGGCGCTCGGGGAGTGGTGCGCGACCGGCACATCCGGGCCCTTCGCACCACACAACAGCGCGCAGCTACGACTCGCGAAGGGACGATATTTTCGTCGGCCATCACGTCCTACCGAATGCATAGCGGGAAACAGGCGACAAATGACGGGACGACGGCACACGCACCGGGTGTCGCCGCACTATAACTTTACTGGGGCGCACGCCGTAGCATGCTCACTCATGGCCACGCCAGCCGCGCGTTTCGGGTATCCTGCAGAAGCGACGGTCACTTCCTGCAGCGCAGCTTGGACCCAACATGGCCGCCCTGGGAGCACCATTGCGATACTCTTCCCCTTATGCGGAGCATGTACAGCGAGGAGGTTGGTGTACATTTACTCTAGGACGCAAACCCTCTACTCGCCCTACTCTCCACCCGGCAGTTCTATCAGTTTTCAGGGACGTCCAGCAGGCGTCGCATGTGTCGAAAGCCACGCTCCCCGCTGTTCGCATTTAATTCGAACCCGATTATACGTAACATGAATACTAGGTGAGGCACCGCTGCGCCCCTGCATTAAACGCGATGCATTTTATATCACGATTTGTTTTGTGGTGAGCGTTTGCGCACAAAAACGTTATTTAAAAAAAAAAAAAAAGCTTTTGCGGACTACTTTGTGGTGCGTAGGAATGCTCTTCTCGAAGTTGCGAACCGTCCCTCAGCCTTTGGCTGCGCTCGGACGGAAGCTGAAACGAGGTATAGGATCATTCCTGTTTCGTGAACATGATTAAAATCTTATTTTTATATGCCCATATTACAAACGGTGGACCAAAAGTGGATTGCTACATCCACTGAAAACGATAATAGTTCTACAGAAACTTCGAATCCTTCGCATTTAACTTGCTCGGTACCGCATACATTATGTGCATTACGCACTGCCGCACGGCCCAACATGCACTTATGGGCAGTCATTCTTCACTGGTCTAAAAATAGCTAATAATCAATCCCGAGATTAATAACAATTTATTTGATGCCAAACAGGATAATTTCAAGTCGCTGGGGTACTTATGCTATGCTCGGTCGCGAGCAAACTCCAGACGCAGCAGTGATTGTATCCCGACCAATACGTTTCTGCACATCTCATAAACTACGAGAACTAACCTTGATAAAACATCACTGTCAATTCCGAAGTGCAATTAAAGAAACCGGGTGACTGCAAAGTTAATGGTGCAAGGCTTTTGGACAAAAGCGATGGAGCAGCGTTTTACGCACATTCATTAAAACAGCAATTAAGTATTCATAGTGCACTTAGTGTCATTTCATTGGTAATACCAAAAAATAAAGCACCATTTAACCCCTCTTGTTAGCCAAAATTAATCCTTAGAGCCTACGGGAGCGCACATGTTGACTGTCCCTCGCCCGTCACAACTTCATTCAGGGCTAGTGCTGGAGCTGCGAAAGCAGCTCCATGAGAATCATCCAACCACAGAGCAGACACAAACCGTAGAAAAGACGTTTTCAGTGTCAAGTAGTAGCGAAGCTTCTTCCCATCTTAGAGGGAGAAGCCTATGGCACTGGGCCGAACGAGCACCGTCGAGCGGCGGGTCCGGTGCCGAGCGGACGCAGGCTGCGCTTTCTTTGAGGTCTTGTTGCCGCGTGTGGTTTAGTAGCACATCACGTTAACGGTTTATCGTACTATGGCCGCGTAATATTAGTTCTGGCGGTGTTTGTGAGCATCGCTCACGTACGTTGCGAGCCTAGACTAGCAAAACTTATCTCCTTTTTTTCGTTTCTAAGGTTAGCCGCTAGTGCGGTGACACTGTAGCTGGAACTTGCGAATGGATGTGCCGACACGCTCTGCCATTGGCTCACGCTCGCGTTCCGTTTCAGGTTTCCGTTTCGGTCAGCCATTTTGTTCCTGGGTGTTTTTTGTGCTACGACCAAGTTAGCATTTGACTAGAAAAAATTAAAGACTTTACAATTCCCTGTGATACCGAATTAGAGCGCCGCTCTTGAGGAGGAGGAAGGGAGAGGAGGGTACGCCCGTGTGACGTGTGAGGAGGGTACGCTCGTCCCGAGGGTGACTTCACTTGTGCCACTCGTGACGTCACTGGTGACACTTGTGACGTCAATCGTGTCCCTCGAGACGTCACTGGTGGCACTTGTGACAGAACGTGACCCTCGTGACGTCACACGTGACCCTCGTGACGTCACACGTGACCCTCGTGACGTCACTGGTGACCCTCGTGATGTCATTCGTGACCCTCGTGACGTCATTTGTGGCCCTTGTGACGTAATTCGTGGTCCTCGTGACGTCACTGCTTACCCTCGTGACGTCACAGCTTACCCTCGTGACGTCACTGCTTACCCTCGTGACGTCACTGGTGACATTCGTTACGTCACTCGGGACGCTCGTGACGTCACTGGTGCCCCTTGTGACGTCGTTCGTGGCCCTCGTGACGTCACTGGTGACCCTCGTGACGTCACTCGTGGCCCTCGTGACGACACTTATGACGTCACGTGTGACATCACGCGGTTACGCCGACGCCGACGGCGACGCCGCTCAACCCGGAAACGGCCGCCTAAGAGCTGCGCTCTAAAAGAACCCGCGCGGTAAACTAAATTCGGTCCACGGCGTGATTCAACAATGTCGTGACTGTGTGCTGTGCTGTTCGCTGCTGAACGCGGTCGGCCAAAGGCAATATTTTTCGTGCCCCTCGGTAACCATGCTGTTCCGAGACGTAAAATTTGGCAGCAGAGAATTGAAAGTAAAATCTTGAAGCCGACAACCTCGAACCGGCTGTGCAAGGCGAGTTATTTTCATAATGTGGTGCAATGCACCAAACGAGCCTGCGGCATCGGAGTTGTAGCGTAATTCTTGTTCTATTTTTAATGCGAAAGCATTAACTGTCCCATGGAGAGAACCGGCGTTATCAGCTTTTGAAGCCGCGTCAAACGACACCTAAATTCCCCTTTCCCATGGAGCGAAGCCTGTAGTCTGTAGCAGCGAATTGATGGAAAATTTCCATTGGCTGGCGCGATATAGTTCTAAGGAACGCCACCCCACCGAGAAGCCTCCTCCATGGCGCAGCGGCCTGGCCGCCGGTAAGAGGAAAAGGGTGGCCGGGCTCCACAGAGCGGCCGTGGCGGCCGGCCGCAGAGCCCGCCCGGGTGGCTTACGCAGATGTCGCTCAACCGGGCTCGGCGCGGCGCGCAGCTTGTAGGAATACCCTACGTATACGAATGCTTTCGCATTCTAACACATCAGCAGTCTTAAGTGTCTTTGTTGTTTTTCTAATGGTACCCGCCGGCCCCAAATCGGGAGCTGTGAGGTGACTTCCCTCTTTGCCGGTTAACGACAACAGGTTAAATTTTCTCAATTTCACTCTATAAAGTCTCTGGAATAGCCTCGTCATTTTAGAACCTTGATGTCAATATAATTCTCAAATGCCTGTAAGTTGTAGTGCATCATCGTCAAACCTCAAGAACTGCCGACTGAATTTGCAATTTCACTGTGAATTATGAATTCAAATTCGCAGAGAGAACTCATATGTTTTGGTACTGCTCGACTTTTACCAATTTCTTTGCTTTTTAATGTTCGCTGTGAGAGACTCGGACAAATGGACCAACGCATCAGCGCTGCACAGTTTTCTTTGACAAATGAACAATTTGAAACGGCTATCCTGAAAAGGTTTGTCATTATAAAGCTTAATTGCACGGCCATGCCGTCCACACTTTCTTACCATCCTCAGAAGCCACCACGGAAATCACCGCACCCTCGGGATCCTTTTACTGATGTCAGCCACAAAAGCAAGCCTGAAAGACTAGCCCACCTGTTTCCAGCACAGCGCCAGCCAAAAATGTATCGCCTAGATGAGAATTGGTTTATTATTGCTACTCACAATAGATCTAACAAAGAATCAATATTAAAACGTTCCAATCAATAGGCGGTCATACTGACACCCTGTGCAATTCTTCGTCCTTGTCTTTAAGTTCGGGTAACTACAAAATTCTTTTACATGTATACGAAGACGGCGCCCAGTGAAATAATACCTGCAGGCGCTGAAAGCGTGCCTGCCTTCTGTACGTGAAAGTGTTTCGCATTATCAATGTCGTAATAAATGCTTCCTAAGTACGCCAGTAATAGGCGGAATTGGTCGTCAGAGCATTGGAAGGGGTGCGGCAGCCACTGACGAGGAGCCGACCGGAATCGGACTGGGTGAGAAGAGCAAATCGATCATGTAGGAATACGCGTTCCGATTCGTATTGGGTGCTAAAGTATATAAAAATTCGAACCTTGTGGAATCGTAAATCACCTTCGTCCTACGGCTCTTTATGTTGGAAGCTGAAAAAATAACCATTCCGGATTGATCAGGCCACACTGGATTCTTGGGATCGTTTTGGATCGACCGTAACAATCGAAGCGGTTGACTGGATCCGGCCCGAATTGAAGTCGGGCGCCTCGGATCGAGCGTAGATTTATGTCGGAGCCGCCTGTTTTACACTGGACAACATGGAATCTGACTTTATTCTAACATTTCTGTACGGCACCGGAGAGAATGGGGGAGAATGGGGAGAATGAGGGGGGGGGGGCGGGAGGGGAAAGAAGGCAGATGGAAAAGATAACCTACAAGGGGAGAGACGGGGAGATATATGAAATGGGGAGAAGAGAAATTTGCTGTTTCATGGTACGTATACTTCCCCCTAAGGAGCAAATTTTCCCGCTATATTTAGCGAGGCTTAAGCCAAAGGTTTTATGTGGATTGCTTGAAAATACGTTAATTTCTACATAAAACAAGCTAATATATCCCATTAAATTCGTTGGACGCATTACCCCCCATACGCAGAAGTTAAGTAGCTATGATATATTACAGAAGCATGCAGTATGCTTTGTTAGTTACAAATGGAGCGCCAGACGAAAGAGTGCGCAGCATTCCTTGATAATTGAATAAGAATATCGGAACACGCACACGATCGACACTTACCGTATTAAGAAATGTACTTATGCATTCCCGAAGAGACGTAGTATGATTTTTTTCTTGGCGAGCCTTCACCAATGAAGTGTCACATACAAAACGTACGCCTAGTGTTATATTTGGCATCATGGATATAGTATCTGCCCCTGAAACATAAAATTAGGAACACAAGCTTGAAAGACAGCTTACAAATATCACTTCTTTTGAAAGTTGAAATAATTAATAACACCAAAAGCATATGAATAGCATTTCTTAAGCCCTCATGTGCATCCGTCAATAGCCTCTCTATTAGGTCCACGTTTGCCTTCTGAATGGACTCTTTCCGAAATTAAGTCTGGCCACTTCGAGAGATATCATCACCTAAGTGTGTATGATCTGTACATGCGAATGGCGGCTTTTTGATGGCTGGTGAAGGAAGAATTTGAAGACAAAAACCGATGCGGAGCCTAAGCATCCAGACCTTAGCTCGCTGTATTCTTGTTCGATGACGTCGAGACCAGACTTATTAAGTTTCTATGCTGTACGCATTTGAGGCTGTCCAGTGGAAGACTTCGGATTGCTCGGCTTCAGCACGCCCCAGACAGCTCGTGACAATAAAATGTTAATTTTATCGAGAGGTTTACTCAACTATACGCGCCTTGTGCAGTGGTAGTTTCTTGACACCAGCGACACTGATGCAAATAGAGAAATAAATGCTCATGAATAAAGACCGTAACTTTCGTACAGCTACCGTTGATGAATAGGTAACAGATTTTATTCCGCCATGAGCATATAACAATTTGGACTGATATTTCAGCCACTAGATGGCACTGAATTTGTGAAAGGGTCTATTATATCTTGTCAAAAAAATGTGCGGTTAAGAAAGACCTTGACTAAAGCTTCTTTTAACGTCTTATTTCACCAAATGCTGTGAATACATTTATAAAAAATGTAATTTTTTATAATATATGAAATATCATTTAGATATACTATAATGAATTCAATCCAAGACTGGGGTCCAATGAGGAAGTCGTTCTGCCAGTGGTATAAAAAGAAGGAGAGATAGACAACATCTTTAACTCAGTCAATGACCCACACGACAGGTCATCCTGTTTTTAGAGGTCACGCACAAAACCCACAGCCACAAAAAAAAAAAAAAAATATTCTAAGGCGAAAGCAACTTTAGATTAAATAAAAGCTTCTGGGCTACTTTGCATCTATCAGATAATGTAATAACTTCTACACAAGGCACAATGCTTTTGGGTGTTTTCATCTCAATTCAGGCAGGGTTTTGTGGTCGATGTTTTAATGTTGACAGGAATGTATGTTTAGGAAGCATTCTTGATATGAAAGAGAGCGCAAATGACAAGGTTTTGAACATTTTCTGTTTTCGAGTTGTGTTGTTGCCCATTAAAGTGGCCGAGGTGACAACTGACGTTCCTCCCCCCGGTCAGGGATCGCATGTTTGACCGCTCACAAGTTTCAAGTTCTCAAAATAATGCATAGACTCTTTTGTGACATTCCCGATGTAGATTTTATTTGGCTTAGAAAATAAAATAAACTTATTTTTTATAATAATCAGAAAGTGGGACTCTGTTAGACATGGTAACCCCTTGCTCCAGGGTAACCATGTCAATCCTTAACCAGCTTGACAGCTTACTTGCTTGAACTGTTTTCTTTTGATCATTTTCAACAAAGTTCGTTAAGGTTTTATGTTTTACCTATTTAAGTAATTTATTGACAATGGCATCACCAGAGAGCTCAAATCTACGTATTTTCAATAAATACAAATTTAAAAGTGTATCTAAAAATAAAAGATGTTACATACATTTAAATGCACGAGCGTTTCTGATATACACAAAATTTGGTATCGATTTTCTCAAAAACACATTGCTTATTTGCTCAATTTTTTAGCAGTAAAGTATAATAGTGCCTTATACGAAAATATAAATATAACATCTATAAATTTGTTTGTCACCGCAAGTCAAGCTTCAACCTTGAGAGATGTGCATTTTAAAACGTCAAGTTTTGTTGCGGGGTAATATACTTTTTGACTCCGCATTATGTACAATTTAACCAATGTTTAAGGTTCTGTGTTAATTAAAGTATTAATATCAGGTAATTAACTATCCCACACCACAATGTTGGCCTGAATAGCACATACATATATACATATATGCGTGGACGCAGTCACAAAGAACAACTGACAATATTAAAGCTTTAAATAGTGTCATACACTCAAAATACTCCATTTTATATTTATAGTTACTGATAAAACATAATTATATCTTAATTGCAATCAAAGAAATGCAAGTTAAAAAATAAACACTTTGACAAAATTGGTTTCGAACTTGCTGGATTTCCAAAATATCCGTCCATTAATATGTATTTGAGCAGAAAGCCTTGGAGGGCGCTTTAGCTTCGCCTTTAAGATCGGAACGCGATAGCGTTATCGGGCCCCATTGGTATCGCCTTCTCATTCGCTTCTCGTGGTCTTCCCGCCAGCCAGCAGGAAGTCGGTGGACATGGTGGCCTAGCCAGTAGCGTGTCTGACTCGCAACCGAAGGGTCGTGGTTTCGAATCCCGCCGTAAATACTTCAAAATGTTTTTTGAGGCAAATGAATGACTATATAAAGTAAAGATATTTGAGACGTGCGGCGAACTTCCATTCGCATTACATGTGATGTTATTTATTCAATCAATTTCATTCCACGCTTCAGGTGAGCGTTGTGGGTATTTTTCTTTAAATTCCCGCGCGAGGTCATGTGGCTTTGACGGCATGGCCCTTTCGACCAATGAGGATCATCGTGTTCGCGGTTTTCTCGTCACGCCACCGACGCCGGCTTTTCCGCGGCACGAGCTCCTTAACGCTGTCGCGTTAAAAATACAGCTATAGCCATCCCAAATTTGAAAATTCAACCTTTCAAGGCCAGCTCGACACCATGATACTGGGGTGACTGTTTATGCCCTGTTCGCCGTCTTGCAAAGTGCGCCGTGTCATCTCTCCCGAAGTTCCTTGTGTCTTAGAAATTGCCCGGTGCGATTGTTGCATTTGAAAGTTCAGGGTGTATTTTGCTGCGTCTCAGAGTTTAGGATGTCCTTCGATGTTGGTTTTGCTCGATGCTTACCGCGTAATGCATCTTCATCCAGAAATGTTTCTTATTGGTATTTACATATCATATCGTATTTATATTAAATAAAAATAATTAGGTTTGGGCTTTCTCGTGATGACAAGGTAATCTATATATCTTAAACATGTGACACTTAACAAATTGCCAAACTTTGTCAAAAATGATGAGAAGAACACAGCGTGTTTTCTGCCATCTGTCGGAAATCGCATGTTTGACCTCTCATTAATTAGTTTCCTGTCAAAATACTGCAGTTGGAAGTTTCTTTGTAACTCTCAAAATAGTTGTATTATGCTTTATGAATTGAAAATAATAAAAGTTTTCAAAGTAATTAAAAAGTTGGACTGTCTTCCTTTGTTTATTTCTTTCAGTTTTGGAATATCTTGTGTCACCTATTTGAGGAATTTTAATGACCTTAGTATCACCGGAATATCTAAACATAACCCTTGTTATTGAATACAAATTACATATGATATGTTTAAAATAAGACTGCTGACTGGGCGACTTGGTAATTCATGTCGAATAACGTAACAGTAGCGTAAATACGTTACAATAATTTGAATGAACGAAAATTTCGAAACCCAGGAAATTCAAGACCGATTTTCTCAAAAACCCTATTATTTATTAGCTTCGTTGTTTATTTGTAGCTGTGATTAGGCTTTTTTTTATCGAACACAATAAAGAAATATAGCATTTCGTTTGAATGACCGGAATCAAAGCTTAATTCTTGCCAGTAGTTCGTTGTGACTGTTTTCTCGCACTCGCATATGTTTTATTCTGGCCAAGATTGGGCGTGGTATACTTAATTTTTAATATTAATACTTTAATTAACAAATATTCCTTAAAATAAGTGAAATCGGGCGTAATGCGGAGCAAAAAGTATTTTACTCCGCAACAAAGCTTGCAGTAATAAAGTGCACATCTGATAATGTTAAAGCTTTAATTGTGCTGGTATCAACAAAATACTCTATATTGATTATAACTTGGCTCTATCAAATGATTACACCTCGACTCTGTCAAAAAGAAAACAAATAAAAAATTTGGTTTAAAAAAAAAAAAAAACATTATTCCGAATATGGTAGATTTTCGAAACTTTCGTTCCTCAAATATATGAAACAATTATATTTTGATCATATATTATTGAACTTGTATTAACTGAAAAGAGCAAGAGGTGAGAGTTTTGTAATATATTAAGTTAATATCAACACCTTAAACAGATAACACGTTAAAGCTCGCCAAATCTTGCGAAATATCACAAAAATAACAACCCAGAATTTATGAAAAATTTATTATAAATATAATTTGTGTTGAAATTTTTAAGCCTAATAAATTTTACTTTGCGAGTGTTACAAAAGAATCGTAGTGCTCCATTTTGATAAAAACAAAAAAATTGCGAGTGCTTAAACCTGCCATCATTGACCTGTGGCAGTAACGTCAGCTTTTGCCTCGGCCACTTTTCAATAAATAGCTCGAAAAAAGAAGAAAAAAACCCTCGAAGCTTGCCGTTTGCAATCTTTTTCATTACACAAATACTCCCAAAACGTTAATTTTTTGGTCAAAACTAAAAATTTGACCCCAGAGACATACCTTCATTGAAATTGAAACCCGTATTCCTCTAAAAAGGGGAACGAAGGCTCGTTCCTCGTTCCGTCTCCATCTTGCAACGAGTTCTCGTAACAAGTTCCATTGGCTTCGAAGGAACGCGTTCCAGTTACCTTTTTTAAAACTGGAGGAACATGTTACATTAACGCTACGTTCGCGTATTTAATGAAATATCATGCCGAATAATCCGGACACTTTTCCTTCCATCGAAGTTAAAGGCTAAAATTGTCGATGATAAAAAAGCGTAGATCCGTAATAAATACGGGTAAAACTGGAAATAAATGAACAAAAATGGATCACCGTTCCACCTGCTCTTCCGTCGAAAACGCAGCGAATTCGCGTTCCAGTTCTACAGATGCGAGATGGAACTGCCGTGTTCCAGGAACGACGTTCCTTGGAACTCCGTTCCGTACGTACAGCATTGTTGAAAACACTCATGTAAACAATTCATCGTAGTAAACTTCCACCAAGTCGCGTATGCGCTTACTATATTTTCATTCAAGTAAAGGGAGACAAACTCTCCAAAATATTTATGAGAGCGCCTGAATAGGTCACATTCGTTGCACACCGAACTTTACGCCGAATGCAAACAACATTAATTAACGGAATGTTTACTCCGCAACGCGCAGTGCTAAGTTTGGAGCAATTTGTTCTGCTTGTGCGCGCCTGCAGAAGTTACTTCTGTTTGGAGACCTACGTCCCAGTGACGTAACTACAGAAGTCATTTGATGCGCTCCAGATTGGCTGGAGAGAGCGCGGACGAGCCCGTCGTGCATCCTGTCCTTCGAGCCTTCACTCTCTGCCCTCGCACGAAAAAATGGTGCAGAAGAAAAAGAAAAAAAAAAAGTAAACGGAGATGAGGTTGGTGGAACACTGCAGTCATGGCTCCGCCTGAAAGGGTGAGTGCAACGATTTTCACGTTGAAAAAATTTGCAACTTGTAGTTTTATATTGTTTATCTTTGCACAAGTGACAGAAAACTCGCCACATTTGCCCGAATTACAGCGATTCTGCTGCGTAATCGCAAGATTAAAAAAAAAACAACGAAACTCGATTATTTTTTTTTGTCACTTCGCCTCTTTCCCATTAAGATTTCTCACTCTTTTTGTATTTTTTCCGATGTCGTTTTGAGTAGCGGTAGCGTAAGCGTTTTCCGCGATTATAATGATCAAATTTACAGGAGGACACTTAAGACTGCTTACGTGTAGGGAATGAAAAATCATTCCTACAAGCAGCGCGCCATGTCTTTCCATCGCACACGGCGCTCCGGTGGTGACATCACGCTCCCCCAAGGACGCCAATCACCTGGTGTTGATTTTGGCGCCATGTGGAGCGGTGATGCTCACGAGCTGGAGGAGGAACGTGTGATGCCCACCTCCGGGATGTGGTCAAAGGACTGTTTGGCAGTGAAGTACTTGACGGGAGGGAGTCTCCGGGGTTGAGCGTGAACTGGAGGGACGGTTGTTTCAATATGATGCTGGATGTTATGCTGTACGTAGGTGGTAAAACTGAAGAGACGAACCATGGGTGGACACGCTTGGAGGACTTTGGCGTATGGATAATCAGAAACGGAGAGGAGAGGTGCAAGTCCTATCGACTGCAGTTTCATCCGAATTCCAGATACTAGCAGATGCGTTGTGACATCAAAAGGATGGCGACCGCGAACATCGAATATCAGGTCGGATTTGTTCAGAAAGTCTGCTCCGAGAATAGGGTATTGTGTGTCTGCAGGTCGGATTTTTTCAGAAAGTCTGCTCCGAGAATGGGGTATTGTGTGTCTGCAACGATGTATATCCAACGGAAGATACGACGCAACCCGATGTTCATGGGCAATGGTTCGCAGCCCGTATGTAAAGATGGTGATGCCGTAAATTTGCGGCCTTTAGCTTCGAAGGTTGTCGGTTACCGCGTTCTTGAGGGGATGGTAGTACCACCGAAACTTCAACACCAGTGTCGACCAGAAAACGTGTTTTTGAGTCTTTATTGGTAAGGAAGAAGAAACATGGACGACTGCGTAACTGACCAGCATCACTCGTCGACCCCAGTAGCCGACTGGATTGTTTCCCTTCTTCTGGCAGCTACATTTCCGTGCGTCAACGCCGAAGGTACGTTGATATTAGCACTGTTGTGTGGAATGGCTATGAGACTGACTAAAACGAAGAGTCGGGTTGCGACTTGTCCGTCGAAGAAGAGAACGCGAAGGTCGAAGGGAAGCGACCATCTCCGTCAGCTAGTCTATGCAACGTTGAATGCTGGTAAAAAAATGAGCAGGGATTATCTCTGGTTGTGTTACTTGGTTGACACCTGAAGGGTTTGAAACATCGAGAATTTGATGGGCCAACTTTGACAAGTCCTCTACGGTAGCGCTCTAAACTGATGACAACGTCACGTGGACATCATTTTGAAGACTTTGGTGGAACAGATGACCGAATAGTGCGTCGTCGATTGAGGTGTTAGCGAGCAACTGGTTCATTCGGCGGAGAAGCTGTGATGGTGTTTTATCTCCTGACTCTTTGGCAGTGAGCAGCCGCTAAAGTCTTCGTTGCTCCGAGAGGCCTGTACAATAGACGATCCCGTCCTCAAAGACATCGTAATGGGTCACTGGATGAGGCGCGACGATGATACCGCAGACCTCAGCTGCATCTAGTGAATGACAGTGCACTCACCACGTGATAAAATGTTGTGTTCTATGTCGGTGATTCGTCTTAATACGAACTGCGATTCCACCTGAGCAAGCAATAATTCTGGATTTGCCGGCCATAATGGCGGCAGTTGGATTGCGAGGGCTGCTACCTGCGGTGGATCAAAAATGGCAGGGACATTTGTTACCATCACGGTGCGTCTGATTGCGATGCTCCTTGTCCGGGTAACCACTTCTAACGGGTCGTGCGTTGCGTGATATACTAACTATTTGTTTACATTATTTACACGTTGATTCTACGCACTGTCGAGGTATGACATGGCTGCCCTGCTGACTACCCGAGAAGAAGTGCTCGAGCCCTTTTGGCGTTTTCCTCTTCCTCCGCTGCCGTAGCTCATATGTGATCGCCACACGCTCAAAGCTTTTTGACGTTAATGCCTGCGTCTCTGGATCAACAAAAGAACCGAATACTCAGCCTTTATTATCTGCACATATCCTAAAGTCGTATCGTCTTTCATTCCTTTTGATTATAAAAGTATTAGTTTGTTATAGCGCCACTACCGCCAACATTCTGCGCCTCGAATGGCGGTTTATATAAGAGGCGTTGCAAATTAGTGCGCTCATTTCGCTGGGATTATTTTATCAGAGAGAGCTTCTTCTTATCTGTAAACTGCGCAAAAAAAAAGTGCTTCGATGCAAGTTTGTTTTTGTCAGATATTGGTATAAAATGATTGGTGTTTGGTGAACAATAAAATATATATATTTTTTTAAAGTCTACCTATTACCGCATAGTTTGAATGGCTTCCTCAGCGTGTATGAGTTAAAACAAACTAAAGTGGCAAATGCACCCGATGTGGTGGTGAGCTGCCTAAAAAGGTTTCTCTATTCTGAGCACCTTTCTAGTGACTGCAGAAGTACTTATATTTCGGGGGCGTATTTTGCGTTGTTTGTTAAGAAGAAAAATCGAGGGATGTGTTGTGGTGTTTATTAATGTTTTTAATTAAAGCTGAACGAGTCGTGACCAGGCAAAAAACAGTGATTATCGGTGAAAACGAAATGCGTCTCAATATGTCCCTAGCCATTTTGAATAAATTATCCCAAAGCGAGAGTAGTGAAGGTTCCTTTTTTGAAGGAGCTTAATGGGCACATCAAATGTTGAATCTGTTTTCTTTTTTTTTTTTTGTATTCGCAGCTTTAACTTTAGTTTCAAGTCCGCCAAAGATACGCACAGAATCCGCGTTTTACTGTGGAAGTGGCAGGCTTTTCAGAGCACCTTCTGCGAGTATGAGGTGGACATAGCGTATGCACCCGTCAGCCCCTCTACCTAAAACCGTTGAACAGTTCCAGCAAACCCAGACCAGTGTGACTATCAAACCGAGCCTGTAGCAACAAAAGCCTTTGAAATCTAAGCAGATAACAATGAACAGATCTCAATTCCTTAGGCGAAGAGACGCGTTCTCCAAGGTTAGTGACCCTAGACCACACTGATATTGGCAGTGTCTACCGAGAACCACAGCGACCTCTAAATAGACAGGATCCACGAGATAACAGGTTGCACGAACCTCTACGGGAGACGAGTTTCGAAAACGAAAAAAAAAAAAAATGAAAGACGCTTACTGATTCCCTGTAATGCCGAAGTTGTGGGAAGGGTGCGGAGGAGGAGGAGGGGCATACCCTCCTTTCCGTGCCCTCTCCTCCTCCTCAAAAGCGGGAAATTTACCGATAATTTTGCGCTAAATGGCAGGGGAGCAGGAGAGGATGGTACGGAGAGGAGGGTATGTGTATCGGGCTTATCATGTACAACGCCTCGCATGACAAGGCACTAGTCATGCGCAGTGCGCCCGGCGCTATTTGATAAATGCCGCCGACGTCCATTAAACTATGTTCTAGTTGCTCTGCACACGATCCTGTCGACTGCCTCTTTATCGTCAATGATACATGGTGTAAGAAGTGGACCGGTGCGGGCCCAAGCGTGGTCGGACGACGCAGTGACGACGATGGATCTGCTCAAAACCCCAGAGCCCTTACAACGGTCGGGCAACCTTTTCGAAAACTGGAAGCGCTTCAAGCAGAAGGTCGAGTTGTTCCTGAAGGCAGCGGCATCGAAAGAACGTCCAAGAAGTGAAGCTGCAAAAGCTGCAGTCCTGCTGAGCGTTGCCGGCGACGAAGCACTCGACGTCTTTAACAACTTCAAGTTGGAGGACGGGGAAGACCAGGGAGGCTATGTTCGACAGATGTTTCGTTTCTCCTAAAAAGAAACGGAAGTGACGGAAGTGACGATATCGCATCTGATTGGCTAGAGGCTCAAATGACAAAAGTTCCCTCTTTCGTCATTTGAGCCTCTAGCCATTCAGACGCGAATCGTCACTTCCGTCACTTCCGTTTCTTTTTAGGAGAAACGAAACATTTGTCGAACATAGCCCCCCAGGACGACTACGCAACCCTCGTCAGAAAGTTTGAAGCATACTTTGCCGAGGTGAGCAATAAAGTGCATGAACGCTACGTATTTCGCTCAAGAGCGCAAGCCGAGGGAGAACCCGTCGAAAAGTTTATCCGAGACCTGAAAAAGCTAGCAGCCCAGTGCAATGTTGGAGAACTGCATGACTCAATGATCAGAGACCAGATCGTGTTCGGCACGAATGATTCGAAGCTTCGCGAGAAAATGCTTCGCGAGAAGGGTCTAAGGTTGCTAAAGGCAGAAGAAATGTGCAAAGTAGCGGAAACTCTGGCGAAACGAAACCAAGTCTGGAACAAGGCGGCCAACTGTATTGATGCTATCTCACAACCAGCGGCACCGCAACGCAGCAAGGCGGACCAAAAAGACAAAAAGCAATTACGCTGCGGAAAATTCAATCGGCGACCTGAAGTCTGCGGAAAATGCAATCGGCGACACGAAGTCAGATGGTGTCCCGCCTACGGGAAAAAGTGCAACTCATGCCGGAAGCTTAATCACTTCACGATTTGCTGTCCTAGCATGACCGTAGTTGGTGAAGTAAGCAGACATGACGTCAACGATGACGTCGACGATGACTTTGACGTTCTGGAGATAGGCGGCGCAAACGGAAAACACGATTGGATCATCAAAGCTCAAGTTTCTGCTCGAGAAGTCTTTTTTAAAGTTGACACCAAATCTCAAGTCAGCCTGCTACCGTTTTCAGTCTACAAAAAGCTGCGAGCGCCAGAAGCGTTGAAGCCCAGTAGCTCTGTCCTGCGAGCGTACACAGGAGGAGTGATAAGAAACTTTGGAACGACGTGCCAGAGGGTGACCGTCGGAAAGGCTGCTAATAGACCCCTTTCGAAATACTGCCCTCTGTTGGCAGCTGTGGAATCCCTGCACAATGGCGGACTAAAACCGCAACGTCACGGCACACTTTATGCGTTTGGTTGGAGTAGAAGAAAAAATACACCCACAGAAAAAGGTGATGAGCGCAGTGACGTTGCGCTTTCCCCGCTGTTTGATTGGCTCGTCTGCTCCGTTGGCCACCACGCTCCGAACGTTCGCTATCTCATGGAGTGACTTGCACGTTCCACGACGCCAGTTTTTCCGCCATTGTGCAGTGGTTTCGACCTTCTAATAATCGGCACGCGAATTTCGAAAGGGGTCTATAGTGTGAAGTTCTTTGTCGTGAAAGATGGTCGCCAGGCCATACTGGGACTGGGCGCAAGCGAAGCCTTAGGAATTGTGCAGCCACAATGGACGCCATCGGAACTTCGGAGGAGTACAAGGCTACTAAAGATTTCAGGCACCTTTTCAATGGATTAGGCTGCCTGAAGCAGCCCTACAGCATGGTCGCGGAAAGCCAAGGTGGTTGACGCGGCCGCTCCCAGGTCTTACCGTGTGTTGACAGAAGATCACCGAATGTTGAGACGTAACCGGCAGCACCTGCTACATAACAGAGAGGACTATGCGGAAGCGAGTGATGACGACGACTGGAGTACGCCCGGTCCAGACGAGAATGGCACCGAGCTTCCAGTCCAGACAGAGTCGACCCCGAGCAACGAGGCGACGTCGCAGATCCCGGAAACTCCAAACGGCGGTGCAGCACCTACGGCCAACAGAAACCTGGCCACTGGTACGACGACGCAGCCCTTAGCACCGTCACGCCAACAGCAACCTTCAGGCGATGACGGGTCAGGGTCACAAGCCAGGAAGTCGACTCGCACGGTGAAGCCTCCAGAGCGTCTTCATTATGACTCTGACTTCAATCAAGTGGCATGAACTTGTACTTTATACTTTGTCTTTTGTTATCCGTGAAGAGATGTATCGGGCTTATCATGTACAACGCCTCGCATGACAAGGCACTAGTCATGCGCAGTGCGCCCGGCGCTATTTGATAAATACCGCCGACGTCCATTAAACTATGTTCTTGTTGCTCTACACACGATCCTGTCGACTGCCTCTTTATCGTCAATGATACAGTATGCCCCTTCTCCTCCCCTCCGCCTCCTCTCCTCCTCCTCTCCTCCTCCCGTCCCCTCCTCTCCGGCCTCTGACACATCTGCAGTGCCATCACAGATGGCACAGCGGAACAGCGAGTGCATGTAACTCTGGGCCGATGGGATGTTTTCCTACATGACTGGTATGAAGTTCTTTGTCTTGCACGAAATATTTGGTGAGTGCTGTAGGCGAGATATACAGAGGTACCACGAGCAAGCCGTTGTCGATCTTGGCGGCACAGAATTTACCAACTTTGTCTGACGTGCCATAGAGATCGATGGGTACAGCACGGACCCGTACCCATGTAGATGGACACTTGGCCAACGAGCACGCCAGGTTTTCATGCGCGCCTCCCTGTGATTTACGAATGGCGATAGCACTTGCCTGCACAACGTGTAGCTGGCATTTTCCATCCTCCCCTCCTCCTCCTTCGCCTCCCCTGCTTCTCCCCCTCCTCCTCCTCTCCTTCCTCTTCCCTTCTCATTTCCTCCTATCCTCCTCCTCCCCTGCTTCTCCCCTCCTCCTCCTGTCCTCCCCCTTCCCTCCTCTCCTCCTCCCTCATCCTCCTCATCCACTCCTCGTCCCTCACCTTCCAACCCTTCCTCATCCTCTCCTCCTCCTCCTCTTCTCATCTTCCTCCTTCCTCGTGACCCTCATGACGTCACTCGTGGCCCTCATGACGTCATTATCGAGAACGTCCCATAATGCAACACGCGGGTACGCCGACGGCGACGGCGGCGGCGACGCCGCTCAAGCCGGAAACGGCTCGAGCGGTTTCCGGCATTTTTTGGTTTTAATCAGGGAAAAAACAGTCAACCAGCGGGGCTTCTCGGCTTTAACCGAATTGGTATTTTCGGTTATAGCGGGTGTTTATCGGTGTTTTTCGGTTAAAACCGGAAAGTGCACAGCCTACTCATATTGCAGGAATGTTAAAATTGAAATTTCATTGTCTCATTTCACCTACTCCGATTTGACCCAATTCACTTTCTCATGCCTGCGATCTCACCTTTTAGGGCAACTGTGTATGAGAATAAAAAAATTCGGAACACTTAAAGGCCGACGACCAGACTCGAGATTCTGCAAGATAGAAGATCCTCCTCACCATGGGGGAGGAGGAAACAGGCAGCGCTGAATAGGGTAGAAGGGGGGAGAGGAGGAAACGGGAGAAAAGTGGAAAGCGCGAACTTGTCGTCGAACTTTTAGCTAGTTCGTTTACGGAACTTCTGCCCACGCGTGCCCACTCGCAGCGTGGAGCGAGTTCGTTTCGGCCGGCACTCCACGAGGGGTTGCACTCACCGAGTTCGTTTCAGCGACGCGTGCATTCACTTTCTGCGCCGAGAAAACCGAGCGTGCGTCAAAATGCAATCCCGTCATGCCCCGCTCCGGCGAAGAGCGGGAACAGACGACAAGGGGTCGTCTGCTACAACGTGTCATTTGTACAGCGGAACCGAAAAGAAAAAAAAGTAGATTTTCTGATAGAAATCGTATCTCACGGGTAACGCAATCAAATGCGAGCTTGAATTGTGAGCGTCTGCTATTTCATGAGGGAAGGGATTGACGACCCGTGCTTTATTTGCAAGTTTTTAGCCGCTCTGTTGCCGTACAGACGTTGAAATATATCAGTGTATAAGGAAATGCTCAGAACAAACACATCAGCGGCCCACGAGATCTTTTTCACCATCCGTGTGCGGGCAAAAAATGAAACATTTGTCGACAAAGATCCCCCAGCAGAAACCTGCGACTGCCAAACACACTTGTACGCAACTTAAATACTGTACTCAAGTTATTGTATCTTAAATACTTTTGTGAGCAACTTGGTATCTTGCAAATACTTTTGAACGTCAGTATTTAGTACTCTATCTTAAATACTTTTTTCAAGTAACTTCTACTCATTTTCAAGTTACTTTTAAGTTACTTGCTATATTTTATTTTCTTTAGAGGCGGGAAGCTTTGAAAATATTGAGCTCCAGTTATTTTGGCTAGGCGCCCTGCCATTGCAGATACATTTCGTGCCAGGTAATACATTGCACTTCCTTTCTTCTTTTGAAAGAAGTGACACGTAGAAGAAGGTGTCGTAGCCTCAAGCCGAGCGGACGCGTATCGTGTCTTCTAACTGGGCAAAACGTCAAAGCGCATTTTCTTACAATTTGTTTGTGTCCAAGCCCAAGGGCAACAGAGATTCCGAAGCAGAAGGGCATGCGGGCGAAAGCATAACATGTGTACAAGGCAGTGTTGTACACGTTCCTCAAAAAAAGGAACGCAAGCTCGTTCCTCGTTCCTTCTCATTTTTGGAACGCGTTCCCGTCACAAGTTCCATATGTGAAAAGGAACTCGGTCCCGTTACAGTTTAAAAATGGAACGTATCGTTACGTATAAGTTACATTTGTATTTTGGTGATTGCTATATATAGTTAGATCTAGGAAATTTTTTTTATCTATCCCGTCAAGTGGGAACATAATAATTTGAATGCCGTGATAGAAGAGCACCAGGAGAAGAAAACAAGCGGAAGCAGGGTTTCATTTTTTGACATATTCAAGTTTAAAATGCTCAGCTTTTAACCGTATTCATGTCTGAGGTGGACGATTCAGACGAGCCAAATGTACTGTTACGCCATATTTCACGAGCGTTTTACAGCACCCTAACAAAGTCCCTTGTTCGAACTTAAAGGGAAGCTAAAACGCTTCTTGAAGAAAACGAGTTAGAGGTGAATTCTGGGTCGCTAAACTCGTCGAGCACAACTTTGTGCCCGAAGTTTGCGGAACGCGCTGATTGGACTCTCGCGAAGCTGACGTCGCGCCGAGCGAGGTGTCAATCATTCGAACGCTCATTTCTTTGAGAGAGGCAGAATGTAGCAAAGTTCATCGAGGCGCGCGTGCGGCGCGTGAGGGGCGCGAGGAGCCCGCTGATTGAACGGCTTCGCGGATGACGTAGCGCCCGTTTGTCCCTACATCCCTACGTTAAGCTAAAATTAATGCTTTGCAGATTGTCCCTAGGCGACCTGCTGACGCTCCAAATCCCTCCAAAGTTTGAGTAAAAAAACAAAAGTGATTAAAAACCTCGTTTGTCGAAGTTGTCGCTGACGTCAAAGTGACGTTTCCGAACTTTGCGAGAGCCGTGGTTTGAGCTCGAGATCTTCGCTTCGCATCGAGGCGAAGTTAAACTTTGTCAACATAACGGTGCCGTACGCTGCGGCCGAGCTTATCTTCCTCCACCGTCGGCGTCGCTGCCGAGACCACCGGGCCTTTCAACTCCCCGACGACGACTTTCGGCGACAGTACCGGCTATCGAAAGCCCTTGTGCGTTGACTCTGCGACGACCTTCGTTCGGCGCCCGGACTTCGAGGCGGCGGACAGTCGCGTCTACCATCACCGTGGAACCACAAGTTCTCTGCGCGCTCCGGCTCTTCGGAACCAGTAGCGTTCAAGGCATGGTGGCGACTGACGAGCACCTGTCAGTCTCCCACATGACTGTGAGCCGGGCTGTCAGAGTTTTTGCGGCTGCCATTTTTTTTTCCTGTAATATCCGAAGAGGTACCAATAAGCTGGTATACAATTCAGAATGTTGGAAAACAACAAGAACCGGGATAATTCTTGGGTAGGGTCGAGTCTCCCGGCATCCGGCAGAATTATTTCCCCGCAATTCTACTGGCTGTCGTCACTCATTGGCGGTCAAATCAGTCCATCGAACGACGTGTCATCGACAGATCGTTTCATCGGCACGCGATGTAATCACATGAAAGAGATTTTCTTCCGTTAGAGGTATTTACACATTAAACATTTTGACACCTTTATACATGTTAGTGGGGTGTCCCATAACCAACACCCTAATAAGTGTAGCAATAGACCTTATAAAAAAATGTAAATCTCACACCTTTAAAAATGTGTGATTTTTTAAACACGTTTCTTAAAACGTGTGATAATGCACTACACCTTTTTATAAAGATGGAAAACTACAATACCCTTCTCCTCAGGCACGTAGCTATGGGGGGGGGGGGGCATAAAACCCGCGCCCCCCCCGAAATCTTCCATTTTGCTGGGGCCTCCTCTCCCCCCTCCCCCTCATAGAGCACTTTGTCATAAGCGCCTGCACAACGTGTAGCTGGCATTTTCCATCCTCCCCTCCTCCTCCTTCGCCTCCCCTGCTTCTCCCCCTCCCTCTTGCCTGCACAACGTGTAGCTGGCATTTTCCATCCTCCCCTCCTCCTCCTTCGCCTCCCCTGCTTCTCCCCCTCCTCCTCCTGTCCTCCCCCTTCCCTCCTCTCCTCCTCCCTCATCCTCCTCATCCACTCCTCGTCCCTCACCTTCCAACCCTTCCTCATCCTCTCCTCCTCCTCCTCTTCTCATCTTCCTCCTCCCTCGTGACCCTCATGACGTCACTCGTTTCCCTCGTGACGTCATTATCGAGAACGTCCCATAATGCAACACGCGGTTACGCCGACGGCGACGGCGGCGGCGACGCCGCTCAAGCCGGAAACGGCTCGAGCGGTTTCCGGCATTTTTTGGTTTTAATCAGGGAAAAAACAGTCAACCAGCGGGGCTTCTCGGCTTTAACCGAATTGGTATTTTCGGTTATAGCGGGTGTTTATCGGTGTTTTTCGGTTAAAACCGGAAAGTGCACAGCCTACTCATATTGCAGGAATGTTAAAATTGAAATTTCATTGTCTCATTTCACCTACTCCGATTTGACCCAATTCACTTTCTCATGCCTGCGATCTCACCTTTTAGGGCAACTTTGTATGAGAATAAAAAAATTCGGAACACTTAAAGGCCGACGACCAGACTCGAGATTCTGCAAGATAGAAGATCCTCCTCACCATGGGGGAGGAGGAAACAGGCAGCGCTGAATAGGGTAGAAGGGGGGAGAGGGGGAAACGGGAGAAAAGTGGAAAGCGCGAACTTGTCGTCGAACTTTTAGCTAGTTCGTTTACGGAACTTCTGCCCACGCGTGCCCACTCGCAGCGTGGAGCGAGTTCGTTTCGGCCGGCACTCCACGAGGGGTTGCACTCACCGAGTTCGTTTCAGCGCAGGCACCCCACGCGTGCATTCACTTTCTGCGCCGAGAAAACCGAGCGTGCGTCAAAATGCAATCCCGTCATGCCCCGCTCCGGCGAAGAGCGGGAACAGACGACAAGGGGTCATCTGCTACAACGTGTCATTTGTACAGCGGAACCGAAAAGAAAAAAAAATTAGATTTTCTGATAGAAATCGTATCTCACGGGTTACGCAATCAAATGTGAGCTTGAATTGTGAGCGTCTGCTATTTCATGAGGGAAGGGATTGACGACCCGTGCTTTATTTGCAAGTTTTTAGCCGCTCTGTTGCCGTACAGACGTTGAAATATATCAGTGTATAAGGAAATGCTCAGAACAAACACATCAGCGGCCCCCGAGATCTTTTTCACCATCCGTGTGCGGGCAAAAAATGAAACATTTGTCGACAAAGATCCCCCCGCAGAAACCTGCGACTGCCAAACAGACTTGTACGCAACTTAAATACTGTACTCAAGTTATTGTATCTTAAATACTTTTGTGAGCAACTTGGTATCTTGCAAATACTTTTGAACGTCAGTATTTAGTACTCTATCTTAAATACTTTTTTCAAGTAACTTCTACTCATTTTCAAGTTACTTTTAAGTTACTTGCTATATTTTATTTTCTTTAGAGGCGGGAAGCTTTGAAAATATTGAGCTCCAGTTATTTTGGCTAGGCGCCCTGCCATTGCAGATACATTTCGTGCCAGGTAATACATTGCACTTCCGTGCTTCTTTTGAAAGAAGTCACACGTAGAAGAAGGTGTCGTAGCCTCAAGCCGAGCGGACGCGTATCGTGTCTTCTAACTGGGCAAAACGTCAAAGCGCATTTTCTTGCAATTTGTTTGTGTCCAAGCCCAAGGGCAACAGAGATTTCGAAGCAGAAGGGCATGCGGGCGAAAGCATAACATGTGTACAAGGCAGTGTTGTACACGTTCCTCAAAAAAAGGAATGCAAGCTCGTTCCTCGTTCCTTCTCATTTTTGGAACGCGTTCCCGTCACAAGTTCCATATGTGAAAAGGAACTCGTTCCCGTTACAGTCTAAAAATGGAACGTATCGTTACGTATAAGTTACATTTGTATTTTGGTGATCGCTATATATAGTTAGATCTAGGAAATTGTTTTTATCTATCCCGTCAAATGGGAACATAATAATTTGAATGCCGTGATAGAAGAGCACCAGGAGAAGAAAACAAGCGGAAGCAGGGTTTCATTTTTTTACATATTCAAGTTTAAAATGCTCAGCTTTTAACCGTATTCATGTCTGTGGTGGACGATTCAGACGAGCCAAATGTACTGTTACGCCATATTTCACGGGCGTTTTACAGCACCCTAACAAAGTCCCTTGTTCGAACTTAAAGGGAAGCTAAAACGCTTCTTGAAGAAAACGAGTTAGAGGTGAATTCTGGGTCGCTAAACTCGTCGAGCACAACTTTGTGCCCGAAGTTTGCGGAACGCGCTGATTGGACTCTCGCGAAGCTGACGTCGCGCCGAGCGAGGTGTCAATCATTCGAACGCTCATTTCTTTGAGAGAGGCAGAATGTAGCAAAGTTCATCGAGGCGCGCGTGCGGCGCGTGAGGGGCGCGAGGAGCCCGCTGATTGAACGGCTTTCGCGGATGACGTAGCGCCCGTTTGTCCCTACATCCCTACGCCAAGCTAAAATTAATGCTTTGCAGATTGTCCCTAGGCGACCTGCTGACGCTCCAAATCCCTCCAAAGTTTGTGTAAAAAAAAAAAAAAGAAGTGATTAAAAACCTCGTTTGTCGAAGTTGTCGCTGACGTCAAAGTGACGTTTCCGAACTTTGCGAGAGCCGTGGTTTGAGCTCGAGATCTTCGCTTTGCATCGAGGCGAAGTTAAACTTTGTCAACATGGCGGTGCCGTACGCTGCGGCCGAGCTTATCTTCCGCCACCGTCGGGGTCGCTACTAAGACCACCGGGGACTCCTTTCAACTCCCCGACGACGACTTTCGGCGACAGTACCGGCTATCGAAAGCCGTTGTGCGTTGACTCTGCGACGAGCTTCGTTCGGCGCCCGGCCTTCGAGGCGCGGACAATCGCGTCTACCATGACCGTGGAACCACAAGTTCTTTGCGCGCTCCGGTTCTTCGAAACCGGTAGCTTTCAAGGCATAGTGGCGACTGAAGAGAACCTGTTAGTCTCCCACATGACTGTGAGCCGGGCTGTCATAGTTTTTGCAGCTGCCATCGTTTTTTTTGTAATATCCGAAGAGGTACTACTAAGCTGGTATACAATTCAGAACGTTGGAAAACAAGCAAGAACCGGGGTAATTCTTGGGTTGGGTCGAGTCTCCCGGCAGCCGGCAGAATTATTTTTATGACGCAGCACGTCATAAAATACTCGCCCTCGAGCACCGCGTACAAGCTTCCTTTTTTTTTTCGTGTTTCTCTCTTAGACTTTCGTGTATTGCCTCATGGTGTAATACGCTAAAACAAGGACGAAAACGAAGGGAGAACTAGACAGGACGCGGCGTATTGCCTGTTGTCAAGCAATGGCCGCCGGTGAGGCCAGTGACGGGCTCCCGGTCCGCGATCCAGACTTGCACTTTGAGAATTCTAATGCATTGCACCCGCGGAGTGCTGCACGGAGAACAGGCCCCGAACGAACTTGCCGAATGCACCGACTGCAGACTGATGCTGTCGCCATAGATGTTCTAGAAAAGTACCGACCTCAAACCGAAACTAGCGCCTTTTTGTTCGACGTGATGGGTGGGAATGCGAGAGCGACGTCGCTGTCATCCTTTATCTATAAACGTTGGTTGCCGCAACGTGTAACGTATATTTGCGATGACTTCCCATGAAGGAACTCGGCTGTCAGAGATATCTACAGACGGCGTAAGTTTCCGAAACCAGCTGACTGCAAAACAGCATACACTTGAGAAAATTGATTGCACTGTACGCGCAAGAGCTTGCTTCGTTTTAAGCATAGTATTATGAGTGAACCACAGAAAGGATACGGCTTAAATCTAGTTCTTTGGAACATCTAGCAATACGTTTCGTAAGACTTTTTATTTCCCTGGTGAGGGCATTGAGAACGAGAGCTTTCTCAAAACAAAATACGACGGGGCAAGATAGCTGCCGTTCAAATATGACTTTGCTTGAGCCTCCGGCAACGTCTCCCTGTTTAGCCTTCCCGGACGCTGAGTGAATGCGTCACAGGTTTCTGCTGTGGGAGCTTTGTCGAAAAATGTTCCACTTTTCACCCGCACACAGATGATGCGAGATCTCGCGGCCTCTGTGTTTGTCCTGGGTCTTTCATTACACACTGGTAGGTTTCAGCGTCTGTACGGCAACAAAACGACTAAAATTTTGCAAATAAAACACGGGTCGTCGATTCCTCCCTTTGTGAAATATCAGACGCTTACAATTCAAGCTCGCGTTTGAGTTTGTGGTCCGCGGGACGCAATTTCGAGCAGAAAACCAACTTTCTCTTTCAGTTCCGCTGTGCTAATGCCGCTTCGTAGCAGACGAACTCTTGTCGTCTGCTCTCGCTCCTTGCCTGGGCGTGGCATGACGGGATTGTCGCGCTAGAGAGCTCAAAGACAACGTACAGCGAGCGGCGTGAACGTTCGCCTCCCCGCAGCTGTCTCGTGCTCTCGTGCACCGCCTAGGGATCGCGGGGGATTTTTCGTCAAAAGTTGCGAAGTTGAGCGCGCGCAGGGAGGAGGAAACTTTGCGGCGTTCTTTTGGTCACTCCCCCCGCTACGTCAGAAAGCGAAGAATGTTTTGCTCCACGAGTTTAGCTACCCTGGTGTATTTTTATCCCGTGAATCTGAATATTACGTTCGTTTTCCCCGAATGTATAACTAAACGCAAGAAAACACGAAAAACATCTGACGAGTCGTGACGTCCTAATAGGATCTTTGTGTCGCCAAGCGCGTGCCGCTGGTGTGGGCAGCACGTGCAATTGCAAGCATGCCAGATCGCAGATTCCCCTGCAATGACACAAGTCATGACGTCTCTTTTTGAACTTTTGTGAAAATAGCAAGAGTGCGCGTGCATATCTTTGACAGGCGCAGAAGATGAGCAAGAGTGGAGATTCCGAAAACTCCTAATATGACGTCACGCCCAGGGAAGGAGGGGCTTCAGCGGTATTTTGAAAGTTAATTTCTGCAGCCTTCGTGCACCAACTTGAAAAATAATTTCGATATTCGTCATCCTGGAGGCCAAATGAAGACAATTTCGGTATATTCCTTAAATGCAGAATTGTTTCAGTGTCCCTTTAACAACAGTTTCTTCTCGGTGTTGCTGTCCGGAAGACGAGCAAGTGAAGAAGAGGGTAGGGCTTTTGGAAAATCAGTGTTGAAAACTACAAGTCCTTCTTTGTAATGGTGGGATTCGTTGTTCAGTTTAAAGGTGGGGGACAAGCGGAGGATGAATAAAGGTTAATATTTGTGTATCTTTTAAGTGGCCAATGTTCGGGATACAGCGGTGTGTTCGATGTCTCGTAACCTGTGCTTTTGTTGTAACTGTAGGCCTCTTTCCTGAAGTTCAGTGATGGCTGTAGTCTGCCTTAGATTTCTGAGTGTGTGAGGATTCGTGGAAGCAAAGAAAGTAGCTGAGTTTGAAACTTCCTTCTTTCTGTGTAGTTTTCTTCGTCTAAAAGTTTTGCTTTTTGTACCGCAGTCTCGGACACTGAAAAAAGAATCGATGTCCGCTAGCTCTCCTGCACCCGACTTTTACCAAGCGAAGACCCCACAAAATAAACCCTAAAATAAGTAACCAAAAAGTTAACGAGATCCTGCTCTTCGTTAAGATATTGTTTTTATACTTTTAGAATTTCAGTTTTCCTTCTTAGATATAAAAAAAAATACACCACTGAACGAAAAAAGGAACGCCGTTCCATTTTCCGTTCCAGTAAAAATGTTACGCTTTCCCGTTCCAGTTCCACCAATGCAAAATGAAACGGCGGCGTTCCTTCGTTCCTTCTAAAAGAAACGCGCTTCAGGAACGCCGTTCCGTACAACAGCTAGTACAAGGCTACAAGCCAGAGGGAGGGCACTTGCGTCGGAGAGAGGGTGGGCTCTACGAGTGTCTGGTAAGCGTCGACAGTAAACCGGAGTTTATTTTTCTATGTTATGGAGTGAGAGCATATAAAAGAAAGCCTCCCTGCTTCAGAAATGCCTTTGCATCCACACGCAGTCGCACACACCACTCGTTCGTTTCACTAGGCTCTCTTCGCACACAAGACTCGTAAGACGCGACTACACGGATCCAATCCGGCGGCCCATCGCTCGCGGCGTACGCAGCATTGTCATAGAGTAATCTACGCAAGGTAAAGAGCGGACACTTCCATAGGCCCCAGCGGCCCATTTAGCGGGCAGGGAGCGCACCCAGCGGCCGTCGTAGTCCTCAACTGACTGAATGGAGTCGCAATAAAAAATTTACCGGATGGATAGATATCTAGTTTGGCGTAGTGTATTGGGCGGTAGCCTGCGCCATCTGGTTTGCCGCGAGTTATGTTTTTCCTACTATTCCCGCATGCCGAATTTCAGCTATGATTACTTCACACGTATGTATGATTCCTAGTTCGGACTACTAATGGACAATACTATATACAGTTAACACTGACTTTACAAGCCAGGAAACCTAGGTAGGTTTGTGCTGTCCAGAAGAACACCACCAGGGAGTAATCAACAGAGTTTATTTTCGCAACAAAAATATGATGGGCAGTTTGTGCCTTGCATATAATTACAAAAACTACAAAACACAAGCACCGTGTATCAAGGATTCACAAACAGTACATCCTAAAAAAAACGACAACAATATTATGGCGTGCATGAAAATCTTATCAAACAACTGGAATTACAACGTTACAACTGCAATTCGATTGAAAGCCTGTTTTATGTTCTCAAGCAAGTTCCATGGAAGGCGCACACACACACATAGCATACGCAGCACCAGTAACAAATACAAAAAAAAAAAAAAACTGGCCATGCAGTATCAAAGCTCGTTGATCCAATGGAATTTGTATGCAAATAAAAAGTTCAGCAGAAGAATTCTGAAATGCACGGTGACCACAATGAGAAAAAACAGACAAGTAAATGCCTAAACGAGATTGCCACTATTATAGACCTTCTTAGTCTGTGACATAGTCATTAAATAACCCTAACACAGCCTGTACTGCACAATTAAACATACCTTGCTCCTGCTGATTTAAGCAACAATATTGACCAAAATAACAAGAACTGAAAGCCAACCGACGGACTAATACAGGTTTTACGTTCATGTCACGTTTAACATGTCACATTTAACATGTAAGGTTTAACATGACCACTACCATAAAAAGCACACATGAAATGGCTGTCAAAAGACTGCAACAAGCAGACTGGTGCCGGTGTACCTGCGACCCACTCATCACAAATGATTCCACCAAGGTTTGGCATGCAATCTGCACTGCCTAATTAAGTAAATCTGACAGGGTGTCTACCAAATGACTTCTTCCAAAGTCCACGATTTTTCCAGGTTTTCCTTGACTATTCCAATAAAATTTCCTGGCTGTTCCTTCCTTCGAAGGATGACATTTCGGGCAATGTTATTCAGCAGAGCCGTGGCGACACCTGATCGTCGGGCTTCGTTCCGCACCACCGTGCCACTTTTACTGGTCACTTTCCCTAATTTAGCCAACCTTTTGACAGTTTCCCTGATAATTCCCTGACTTTTCCAGGCGATCCGAAATTCCCTGGGAATTTCAGGCTTGCCAGGTTGGTAGACACCCCTCATCTCAATCTCCTTCAGGCTTCACATATGTGTAAAGCAGAAACAGTGTCCAAAGAAAAGGAAGTTGCATCCAAGATGAGTGACCTAAGAGAGTATTAACAAAGATCAAAATGGGAACTTTGTTCCTGGCCTCTTGCGCGTTCTCCCATTGTTTCCGCACCAGGCTACGCATCAGTAGCTGTTGTAGCCAAACATCCTGGCGGCATCAGCTGGGAAACAAAAATAGCACAAGTCAATTTGAGATTACGCGAATTTAGTGCCTTCATTTTATAGCAATTTGGAAACCAAAATTGTTGAAGCGACAATAAAGAGTGGTGATAAAGAAAAGCCTTCACGGTATTGTCACCTCCCATTTCTTTGTATAGACCATTTCTGTTTCCTGTCGTTCTCAGTCACGTGGGTTCCGTATCTGGTATGCGGGGCGAAAAAATAATGAAACGTTTGAACCTGGAATATGCGAGAAAATATAGGTGAGGCAAATCAAGAATGTGTGACAATCACGCATTTTTCGTAAACACCTTCCAGCTGCGGGGAGAGATCAAAAAGATGTTTTACCGCATACCAGAAGTGACTGATATTCAAGATGGCTGCGCGCTTGTGGAAAAGGTGTATTGTCCTCGTGAGCGCGCTTTGCTTAGGATGGCCTCGCCTTAAGCAAAGCGCGCATGAAGGCTCCCTGTACCCTGCTTCATACCTGGCGCCACGTACAACGCTGTCAAAGCTGCTGGCGCGAAAGCCACGCTCTCGCGTTACCAGCATTGACAGCGATGCACATGAGGTATGAAATTGAGTATGTCTTGAGTGCCTTGACTGGCGCTCTCGCTGCACGAGCCCACGCGCGCACGTGCAACTGCCGAGGCTTCATCCACAGAAATTAGCTCGCGATATAAACCTTTCCAATGTTTACAAAATCACAGTCCAGCGTGCGATCTTCACAGTCCAGCACGTGCGTGTTCGTCGCTTTAGAAAGCGAGCAAAGCACGCGCCATACGCACGAACGCTCAAAATGGCACCGGCCACAAGCTCGTTTTTGGAAAGGTCTATAGTGCCGAGATGTTTTAGTGGCGCCCTCCTATGGTTACCTTTCGTGACGTCATGACCTTGCGAACAACAAGTTCGATGGTGTTTGTAAGGAGCATGGTACAAGCTTGAAATCAATGCGCTATTAAAGCAACACTACCAACACCTTCGAAATTGAAGTTCTTCCATTCCTCTTATTTGCGTCGATGTGAAATCCTTTGCTGACGTCATAGTTAGCATTCGGCCAATCGTGGAAGGCCGACCACAGCGACGCTTTCGATCGCGCACGTCGCCAATAGCCAGAAGCAAGCAAAATACGATGTCAGTAAAACGACTCACCTTTCTAACAACGGAAGAATGACGAGAAGCCCGCACGAGCCATTCAGGCGCAGCCCAACCGACCTTTCGGGCGACGTGACCGGAAAGCTACCGTCCGCCGAGCCGACGGCCCCGAAGCCATCCACTGAGCCGCAGCCAAAGCCGCAGCTGTTCAAATCTTTCTAAAAGTATTTGGAGCTGCTATTAATTTTGAAATGTTAGGTTATAGGGTAGAGTTATTTATCAAGGGTGAAAATATAATAAATGTCTAAATTAAGTGTGTGACTGCAGTGCCACTGAACGGTCGTCGTAGTCCCTAGCTCCTGGGCCGCGAATCGGCTCGAGTGGCCACTCTTTTCGTTTACTGTGTTACTCTATGGCATTGTCTTCGGTAGCACGAATGACCGCCGGCGGAAAGTCCCCACGTCCGCGCCAAAAAGTCCCTGTTCGACCCTACTTGGGTGAGCAAATGTCACTACGGTTGTCCCCACAGGAGAAAAATAGTTGTATTTTGATTATTTTGCTTATTTGAGTGAGCCTGCCTTCTGTACCTCTCGTGAGCGCGTTACAACTGATTAATTAGCTATTTCTTGTTTTACAAACACGAGATTGAATATGTGAAAGGAAAAATACAAGTTAATCCAGGTATTCAGTATAAAAAATTAAGAATTTTTGTGTTTATTGCATAACATACCACAGTCACTAAACCTTCGAACATCATTTTTAAGAACAGCCTGGTTATTAGGGCCTTACGTTAACAAGCATTTGCAACAATCGCCTGCGCGCTGCCATCTTTGTCTGCTGTGCTGTGGAGCGCTTTCTGAGCATGCGGTATTGCTCTGCTGTGCGGTATATAAGACGCTGCGCACGCGTCCACAGCTCAATGAATCTGCATTTTTTACACTGGTGATAAGCGATGGAAAGATCTATATACTACTTTTTTCAGGAACGGTCCGCTACACAATTGGTTGGTTGGCACAATATGCTAGCACAGGTATTCCCCAAGCCGTGCTCAATAGCACATCACACAAGGCAGATATAATCAAGATGATAGGCTTGAAGGACGACGATAATCAAGACAATAGGTGACCTCGCGAGCCGAGCGCAGCGCCTCCAATGAACGCTTTCACTGAGACAAACATTTGGATTACCGTAACCCGAGCGAGCGTAGGAAGCGCAACTCGATGCTACGGGGCCAGGGCCCCCGTTCGGGCTCAAGTGCACCTGCACTAAGCACAAAGACAAAAAAAAAAAATTGAACAGCAATGAGCGGCGTTGTTAGCGCGAATGTTGCGAGCGTAGCAGCCTTTCGAGTTTTTCATTCTGAAAGTCCCTACAAACTCCTCAAAAGTCAAAATCCGTCCCTACGTCCCTACAAAGTAAAAAAAAACGCGAATTTTTTTCTGACTTCAATTGCGCTTGACAATGAATTGAAGAGAAAATTGTAACTTGAGAGTATCTTGAAAATAACGAGTTACGTTTTTGGAGTATTTTGTACTTTACTCAATTACTTTACAAATTTGAATATTTAGTACTCTACTCAGTTACTATTTTTGTGGTACTCAGTAACGTAACTTAAATACTTTCAGTGAGTATCTTGTACAAGCCTGCTGCCAAATAAGCATCCGAAAACCTAAACCTAGCAGCTTAGCCGAGGCTTGGAAAACATCACTGTAGCGCAGCGCCACTAGCTGATACCAAATCAGCCTTGTCATCGACATGGCAGCTGCGCCGCTAGAGCATACTGTATATAAGGCCTCACGGTGCGTGCAATAAGCGTTGTTGACCTCGCTACTTGCCTACGAGCCACGTGGTGTCAGAAGTGCTTTATCACCCGAGCGTCGCGGATCAATGAAGCAGCCACCAAGCGACGAAAAGTAGGCGACAGCCACACCACCCGAACGATGACGCCTTCGCAGCAGGCCATCGTGCTACCCTGTACAACGGTGCTGCAGCCCCCGAAACCCCTGGACACGTCGGGAGACCTGTGGCGGAACTGGACAACTTGGAAATGTGAGTTTCAACTGTTTTCTACGGCCACCCTGCTCAGCCATCAACCGAAAGAAGTTCAGGCAGCGACCCTGTTAATGATAATCGGGGAAAATGCAAAGGAATCGTTCAGTATGTTTACGTTTGTAAACCAAGAGGAGAGACAAGACCTGACGACTATCATTCGGAAGTTTAATAGCTTCTACAAGCCGGCTACAAACCTAACTTAGAACGAGTTTGTGCTTGGTACGAGGGACCAGAAAGAAGAGGAACCTTTCAACGAATGGTTAACTGAGATTCGTATTTTGGCAAACAACTGCGAGTTTGGGGATCTTGAAGAACGTCTACTTAGAAGTAGAATCATTCTGGGCGTTCGGGACAAGAAACTTCAGCAAATGCTCATCTCCGACAACCCGTCATACACCAAAGCAGTGGAAAGATGCAGAGCCTGCAAACAGGGCGAAGAAAGATGTAATACAATCTAAAACGGAGCAAAGGAACGCGAAAAAGTAGTCAACTTAGTGCAAGAAATCAGATCACCGTGCCAAAAGTGTGGATTTACGAAGCACATAACTAAGGTTTGCCCCGCAGCCGGAAAGAAATGCAACAAGTGCGGAAGCCTTAATCACTTCGCCAAGGTTTGCAAGTCAGGGCGAAAAAGGGCCCTCGTACAGCAAAGTACACGAGGTTGTGGCTAGCGATGACGAGACATACTTCTTGGAAGCGCTAACTCTCGGTGCTGTATCTCGCGAGGATCTATGGACGGCTGCGGTGACACTAGAAGGCGTTCCCGTTCATTGCAAAATATATACCGGAGCCAATTGTTGTGTAATCTCCAGGGCCACACTAGGCCAAGTTACGACGAAGCCAGCAGTAAAGGGCAACGCCACCCTGAACACGTTCTTCGTCATACAGAACAGGCACCAGAAAGAATTTGCCTTGATCTACGTAATCGTTACAAGAAATGCAAGGCTGGGTTTTTTGTTGTACGCCAAGGAGGTTCCAGTCACCTTGAGTGGCAGTGTAGCAGGACGTTTCGGACTGATTACTCGCGTTGCAGTTGTGAGCACCGCAGAGCTGTACGGTTGAGCACGACCTTTTGAAGCAGTTTTTCAAGGGCTCGGCCAGCTGAAGAGTGTGGTCTACGATATGAAGCTGCAACCAGCATCCAAGGGCACCGTCAAGGCAGCAAGACGAATACCTGTGGCCCTCCAGGATAGAGTCAAGGCAGAGATAGACCGCATGAAAGCGGATCAAGTCGTCACGAAGGTAAGCGAACCAACGGAATGGTCGAGTCACATGGTGGTCGTCGTAAAGAAAGATAAGGTCAGAATTTGGTTGGACCCATCTCATCTTAACGAACGTCTATTACGTGAGCATTATCCCACGCCGGCGATAGAAGATGTAGCTCCAGATCTGCACGGCGCCAAGTTTTTTTCGACATTAAATGTGTCATCGGGCTTCTGGCAAATAAAGTTGTCAGAGGCAAGAGCACCCCTTATGGCAGATACAGGTTTCTGCGCATGCCGTTCGGAATTTCCACAGCCCCAGAAGTATTCCAGCGCGCAATGCACGGTGTCCTAGAGGGACTAAAGAACGTAGCAGTCGTCATAAACGACATTGTTTAGGGAACCACGATACAAGAACATCACGCGAACCTGAAGAACTTGCTGGAACGCTGCGAGAATCACAATCTCAAGTTCAATCTAATAAAGTGTCGTTTTCTGCAGGACCAAGCACGGTACCTAGGCCACATTTTGACGAGTGAAGGTCTGAGCCTAGACCCAGAATGAGTAGAGGACATCCTTGCTGTTCCGGAGCCCAGAGACCGTAAGGAATTACAAATATTTCTTGGCATGACGAACTTTTTTGCACGATTCATACAAATTATGTCTGTTCTCTCAGCACCCTTGCGCGAGCTGTTGAAAAAAAGATATCGCTTGGGTTTGGACTGAGCGCCAACCAAGCAGTTTTAAAACGCCCAGAGAGTCACTTATCAAGGCTCCGGTGCTTGCGTATTTTGCGCAAGGTAAACCAGACACGTTGTCAGTGGATGCCAGCCAAACCGGCGTCGGGGCGGTGATTATTCAGAACGGACATCACATTGCCTACTCATCACGCTCCCTCACCGAGACTCAACGAAAATACGCCCAGATTGAAAAAGAGGCGCTCGCTATAGTACACGGATGCAGCAAGTTTAAAGATGATATTTTAGGGCACTCATCTGTGACCGTTGAATCGGATCAGAAGCCACTGAAAGCAATATTCAGGAAACCCCTTTGTGGCTGCCCGCTCCGCCTACAAAGGATGAGGCTAGCGCTTCAGCGATACCCCATTACCGTGCTGTACAAGCCAGGGAAGGAACTTTTTCTAGCGGACGCGTTGTCAAGGTTCTCAACCAAAACTATGCTAAAAAACGAAAGCGACCAGTTTCAAGTAAACATTGTTTCCACGCTATCAGTTTCAGATGCACGGCTGCACAACATCCTCCAGGCGACAGAAAACGACGCGGCTTTCATCCAGCTCCGAGAGTATGCATCAGCATCCTGGCCAGCTGAGAAACGAAACGTCCCGTCGAAACTTCGAACGTACTGGAACTACAGAGACAAGATGCACGTGGAAGATGGGCTGGTCTTCAGGAGTAACAAAGTGGTAATTCGAAAGGCCAAGAGGACAGAGATTTTGAAACTTTTGCATGCCGCATATGGGGGTGAAGGAAAAATGAAGATGCGTGCCAGAGAAGTGATGTTTTGGCCGACCATGTCATGCGACATTGAAGCTCTTGCAAAGTCATATGAGGTCTGCACAAAGCACAAGCCGAGAAACGCAAGATTACCATTACTGAGCCATGACTGGTGGGGATAGACTTGTTCTACCACAACAATCGGACTTTTTTGATAATTGTTGACTTCTACTCTTTCTTTTTTGAGATGAAGGAACTGCGACAGTCCACGGCAGCTTCAGTGGTATCCGCCTTTGCAGAAGTCTTTGCAACTCATGGGATACCAGCCAAATTGTGCAGTGAAAATGGGCCCCCCTTCAATAGTAACAACTTCAAGAACTTTGTGAGTAAGTTTCGAATTATTCACGTCACGTCAAGCCCTCACCACCCTCGCTCCGAAAGAATGGCTCAGCGAGCCGTACAAGAGGCAAAGAAACTGCTAACGAGGTGCTCCTACAACACCCTTTACTTCTGCAGCGCCCTCCTGGAATGGCGCAACAGCCCTAGTGATAACCTGCTCAAGTCACTAGTACAGAGGCTAATGGGTCGTCAGACACGCACACTGATTTGGTTCCCGACTGCTGCCTGGAACCTGCCATCGTACCGCCCAAGGAGGTGCACAGCCGACTACAAGAGATCCGCAGCAAGCAGCGGACCTTCTACAACAGAGCAAAGGCCCTTCCGGAACTACAAGATGGTCAGCAAGTGTCTACATTTGATACCATTTCACGCACGTGGTTTCCAGCTGTCTTCAAGAGGCGTGCGGGGCCTCTCCGCTTCTTTGTGATTGAAACTGGTGACGGGCGTGTGCTACGCAGAACGAAAGAGCGCGTGCGCGGGTTGCCGCCTCGGCAGCAGCAACTCATCACCATGGCGGCTGCTGAATTGCCGCCGCGGCAACAGCAGCTTGTCACCACTGCAGCTGCTGAATCCACTGGCCGCCAGGTCAGGGAAGAACCCTCAGCATGAGCCCCACAATCACAAGACCCTCCAACCCAGAAGCTCAGGAGGAGTTCAAGACAACGGCGGAGCCCCGTCAGATACCCAAGACCAGAACATTAAGCGCGATCGTACAAGCGTAATATATTCTGTTCTTTCATTTTTTGTATTTTTTTTCTCCTCTCGGTTAATTTTATTTTGTTTGAAAGAGGGAAGATGTAGCACAGCGTCACTAGCTGATACCAAGTCAGCCTTGTCATCGGCACGGCAGCTGCGCCGCTAGGGCATAGTGCATATTAGGCCTCACGGTGCGTGAAATAAACGTTGTTGACCTCGCTACTTGCGTACGAGCCACAATCACCATGTTTAACATTTATCTACGTCAGCTATCTTGCCCCGTCGTATTCTGTTTGAGGAAGCTTTCTTTCTCCACGCCTTCACCAAGGCTAAATTCTGATCTACCTGTAACTACGATCGAAATCGAAAGTCCCACGAAACGTTTTCCTTGACATTCGAACAGACACTTTCAGTGGTTCCCGCATAATACCATGCTCAAACGGATCAAGCTTTTGCACGGACAGCATCATCAGTTTTCTCCATTGTAAAACCCAGCTGCTTTGTAGTCAGCTGGTTGCGGAAATTTACGCCGTCTTAAAATATCTCTACGACAGCCGAGTTGCTTGAAGTCATCGCAAATTAAAAATACAGGTTGCAGCTACCATCGTTTTTAAATAAACGTTGGTAGCGACTGTACTCTCGCATTCTCACCCATCCCGTCGAACAGAAAGGCACTAGTTTCGGCTTAAGATCGGTATTCTTTCTACAACATAGATGGCGGCAGCATCAGTCTTCTGCACTTGGTGGATTTGGCAAGTTTGTTTGAGGCAAGTTCTTTGTTCGACACTCCACGAGTGCGATGCATTCTGGGAGAGAACTCGAACGGCGCCAGTGCGTTTGAAACGAACTCGCTATAAGACTGCTTGTGTGTGGGAATGCGAAAGCATGACGAACGCACTGGGAACAAATTTAGTCAGCCGGAACCGTGGAGCCGCCATGGCATCGGGGAAGCGCGCTCGTCTCGCGCCCCGGAGGCTCGGGTTAGATTCCCCCCCAGACCGAGATGTATAAAATTTTCTTTTCAAAGCCATTAATTTACTTTGTTTTGACGTGTTTTTACTTTTTACGCTGCGCAGCCAGCAGTTCGGCTGACCCCATAGCAACGATGACGCCGTTGCTTTGGAGCCACAAGACGCATCGCAGCCAATGGGAATTTACGTGTCGTTTATCGTTGCTACAGACAACGGTAAAGCCGGCTTCAAGCTCAAATAACGGCGGATCGCTTTCCAAGCCATTTAATGCTTTCACATTAAAAGAGCCATTATGTTCACCAAGCTGTTCAAGAGGGGAAGTAAAGCAAAACACACCATATGACACTACGTTTTCGAAACCGACGAATATGATAAAAATATAGTTTGTTAGCGTTTCCATAGACCCACATCTAAACTACTAGAACCGTAGAAAATGTTGTTCGTAGCACTATCCTAAACGCTAAATGTTTAGGCTCGTCAGTACCTAAAAAAAAAAGAAGAAAACAATGATCCGTTGTAAGTGTTAACTGCCTCGCGCAGATATTATAAGAAATTAATTTGCCAGTTTAAAGTAGAGCGGACTCGATGAGTGTATTTAAACTTTACTCAAAGACAAGCTCTTGACTTACCGACCATAATGCCTCCCAGAGCCACGAACATAACCCAGGATTTCATATTGGGTAAAATGTTACGAATCCCCGAAGACGACTGACTATTGTTTCCCTCAAACTGTATGGCCGACCTTTCGAAAGAACTGCCAAACCTCAAATGGGTAAAAGATTGTTCCAACAAAGAAACAAGCTGTCGAGTGCAATAGAAAAAACAGAATATACGTCATAGAAAATGCGTTTTTTTCTTTTCTCATGTTAAGTACTCCAGCAATTTCAAAATTGCCATAAGAATAGACTAAATGAGTTACGCGTTAATGAATATTTATTTATTTATTTATGTCATTCTTACTGGTAATTATATTAAAGTTCTATTTTCTAGCATTCAGGCAGTGTCAGACAAATTTGTTACATTCATGGCTACCGAAGACACTTCATTTCTGACTGCTGAGAGCAATAGAGCTTCGACGGCTGAACATACAACGTTCTACACTGCACCATACTGCAGAATGAATTAAATAGATATTTACTATCTAATTTGCTTGAACTTTAAATTTGAAGCGGTGTTTTTAGTCTGGTTGAAAATAGCGTTCTTCAATATTCAGCTGCCATCATTATATAAGCGGCCTTATTCGTGGTTGTGGTTTATAATGTCGGAAAACCTGAAGGTACTTAAAACTGTGAATTACAATGAGTTTTTTTTTTTTCAATGCCTGCGCTACTTGCGAGCGGAGAAGTACTATTATTTAGCAACTTTGTAGTCTAAATATTTTTCGTTTTCCAGTCAATTTTATTGAGAATTAAGGCAAATATGGAAATATATCGGGTTAAAATATTGCTAGCGGTACATTGCCGATTGAGATTAAAAACACTAGCACACGAAAGCAGGAAACCAGAGACGTAATGTTTGCTGCGAAATTGCGCAAACAGCAAGACGCGTGCTTTTTTATCTTTAAAAAAAAAAAAAACGTTTTTGAGCCGTCAAGTGTTCGTTAATCGACTGGTACTACCAGCGTTCATAACAGTCACGGACTTGGTTAGCACTGTTCATATTATGTAAGGTGCACCATACATTGTTAAGATCGTCAATTTTTGTCACCAGACGAGTTCCCCACACATGTGTAGCGAACTATTTGCTGACAAATTTGTTGTCATCAACTAGAAGCTTAGTGGTAACGCAGTGCTGGGGTACAGTCTATCAGTCGAATTCAACCCCCCCCCCATCCGCATCAGGTAACCGATGCACCTTGGGTACTGAGTATGTCATGATACACTTTAATGTTGCTGCGCTGAATAGTCAAGAAAAAAACCGAATTGGGTTTCACTTATTTTAGTGGAGCATAGGTAGGATACCGTGCTTTCGAAATTAATATTTCGTAACAATCGGAGGGTGTTTGTGGAGTCAATCTTTGTTTTGTAAAAAAATTTGGATTTTATTAGTTTTTATTTTTGTTCGATTTTTCATTCTTCTGCATTCAGATTTTAATTTCGCTTTGTTCCCAGTTGTTGAAAGTTCCGCCCTAAATTCACATGAATCCTCCAGTATAAAATGATCTTTGTTCAGTCCAATTTGACGTTAGCGTCCTTAAGATTGGTAATACTATACTGTCCCATGACAAAACTTGCAAACGAGTGGTGCTTCAGTGAAGGTTGATATTTTAAAAACTAGAAACTCACAGATAGCGCTGGGAAACTAGTTCTTTTCTTACCTTATTCCACCACTCCACTCCACGGTTGCACGAAAGTGCCGAAGCGAGGAATATAAATATTTCAGCCGTCCTTACCCCCCCCCTATAAAATCTAAGGGCTCATAGCCTTCACTGTTATAAAAACATAACCCTCTTCCCCCTAAAAAGCAAAACTAATATGATTCTACTTGGAAACCCAAATTCCCGAACACTGAGCTTTATCTTAAGTCAGAAGTAGAATTACACGTTATCTTGACCTAACCTCTACGAAATAAGCGGTGCATCTTCTTGTAATTTATCTGATATTCAAAAGGAAACTTTGAACAAATGATTCTGTGCACTTGAAAAAGTCATTAGTAGAATACTGCTCTTTTCACTTCTTGATCTTGAAATCGGGAGTTTATTGAAAAAAATCCGAACTGGCGATGAATTTGCAGGCCAGCGTTTTTCGGAGTTCTTCAAATCTATCCGAAAACACGGAACCCTATGCATAGGCTACAGTCCTGGCTATGTAGGAAAAAACCTACAACACAAAGTGATATGGTTTCCTAGGAGCGGGAGCGGGGAAATTAGAACTTTGTCTTGTCCGTCCCGTTTTTACCCCGCTCCTGAGTTACCATGTCAGTATTGAACCAGCTCGACTGCACATATGATTTAGTTTCAATAAATAAAATAGTGACTTAAAAACGGCACAAAAATTTTTCGGCCAAACGTCTCTTAAAGGTTATCAGATGGTGGTCACGTTATTTTATTTCATCATGTGATGGCCCTGTATTTCAATCTAGTCACTGACAAGACAACAACTGTAGGGAGGTCATTCATGCGTCCCACCACCAGCCAACACAAGCTAGAACAATCAAAGCCCATGCACTAACATTTCGACGTCATCACATTGAGATGGTGCGCAGCCACTGTTTGGACACGAGACCTGCGTCAGCCTTCGGTTGGGCTTCATGTCCACTCTATGCGTCGAAGAACCTTGAGCGCTGGGCTCCGGCCCAATCGCTGACTTGGCGCCATCTGAGTGTGATGAGGTTACCTGGAGGCAGAGGAGGTTGTTCACAAGCTTTGGTCATTCTATGCGGTGTTGCTCTATCGCAAGTCTTCTACCTTCGATTACACTTGAGCGTGTCGCGAGTGGTGAGTATACGGTGAAAGAAGAGAGATGTGTTTGAACGGCACCGCCTCACCACGGAGCAAGTGTGTCGAAGGTTCGCTTCCTTTTCTGACAAACGCCCTGAGATGGCACAGCATGACAGGAGAGGGACGTTAAAGTGCGGAGAAGCGTGCGAGAGAGGGAGGCACTCCGATGGCTTGAAGCGTCCCGGAACAAGCCGAAACCATCATTTTACTGGAAAAATAAACAACTAATAGCATGCTGCCGAAACCCAACTGTATGATAACAGTTTGGGCAGCCGATACTTGTTCGAAGACAGAGCGGAAGCTTTGTGAGGGTTAGATTTCCGGAAGCCATTCGAGCCCAAAGTAGAATCTACTCTGGACCGCGTGCGTGAGGGGACGGGGATTCGACGGTGGAGAATTCGGTACCCTCTTCTGAGTGCCTGCTACCACCTGTGATGGATCATCCTCAGCCTCAACCCGAAACGCACCCTAACGGATTTCCTATTGTTCACATTGACTCCAATTGCCGACGATACCGACACGAGTGAAGCAGATGCCAGTCGGAACCTCAATACGAACAGGGTAACCACAGGAACCACCGTGGCGTGGGACAAAGGGTTCAGAGCTCAGTGCGTTCAGAGGACGAAGGTGAGGATGGGGCACTGCTGGCACTGGGACAAGATAGTTCTTGCTCGGTATTTGTAGAGCGCAACTCTTAGGCGCCCGTTTCCGGCTTGAGCGGCATCGGCGTCGCCATCGGCGTAACAGCGCTCTGCATTATGGGACGTTTCCCATGACGACGTCACACGTGACGTCACGTGTGCCGTCACCGCGCGTTGCATTATGGGTAAATTTCCCGGCTATATTAAGCGTAAAACTTTCCCCGCTAACTTTAGCGAAAAATTTCTCCGCCATAATTAGCGGAAAACATTATCCGCTAAATTTAGCGGAAATATTTTCCCGCTAAGTTTAGCAAAACATTTTTCCCACTAGATTTAGCGGAAAAATTCCCTGCTAAATTTAGCGGAACAAAATTCCACTCTAAACTCTGCGGAGAAATTTCCCTGCTAAAAGTAGCGGCAAAAAATTCCCCGCTAAGTTTAGCGGAAACATTTCCCCGGAAATTTAGCGTAAAAGGTTCCCCGCTAAGTTGAGCGGAACAATTTTTCCACTAAATTAGCAGGAGAGAAGGAGGGGAGGTGAGCAGGAGAGGAGGAGGGGAGGGTACGGATGAGGAGGAGGGGATACCCTCCTCTCATCCTCCACCTTCCCCTCTTCCTCCTCAAGAGATGCACTCTAATTCGGCGTTGCACGGGATTGTGAACGTCTTTCATTCTTTTTTCTTTTTTTCATTTAGTATTTTGGCTAGGGGATGAAATTTCTTCAAGCTCGCCCGCTGCAAAGGGAAAAGCCGCAGGATCCTCCTCCTCCTCCTCCTCCTCCTCCTCCTCGTCCTCCTCCTCCTCCTCCTCATCATCATCATCATCATCATCATCATCGAGGAACGGCTCTTATTCGCGCTCACGTTTTCGAGGCAACGAGGTGCGCGACCGTGCCCGTGCTAAGGACGCGCGGAGGGTGACAGCGCCTGTGCGTCCAGCCCCAAGCCCACGGTGATGTGCGAGGGGCAATGAGCGCTATCTGAAAGCCGGGCCTTCGAAGAAGACTCCCTGCCGTTCTTGCCCTGTCAGTGACTATGCACCAACTCAACCCTCCTTCGTCACGCAGCGGCGATGGAACTTTGGGCGCACTTCCGGTCTGGAGTGTGGACGGAAAACGTCATGCGGGCAGGGCAGTGGTGTGTTGTTTTGGGAGAAACCAGACTAAAACCTCCCTTCTCGTCAGGACGCTGCGACTGGGGCTGCACCGAAAGATCTCGGAAATGTACCAAGATCAGTCTTCAAGTGTGTTCTGCGTGGCAGGTTCGTCCGAGCGCGAGGATAGGTGCCGTAAAAAGGGAAAGCTAGACGCCGTCGGGCAGCAATTTCCTCTACGGCAGGCACAATGGGTTGAAAGAACGGAGACTATAATGCTCGTACGATTTATTTGTATCATTCTAACACGAACGCGGGAGAACCGTCAAGTGGGTCGGACAACCCAGACCACGCATAGGGCGTCTCCAAGCTAAAACGGACGTCTGATAGCTGAAATAGTTGTCTGGTTGTTCAAATTTTCAAATGCTCGTTAAAGATGTAGTCTGCTCTTTGGAACGACAATTATCCCTAGACCAGATCAAGGGTTACGCGCCATTGACGCAAAAAATGGCATAAGAAGGGGGTGCAGGCTTTAAAGGAGTTTTAGATTTGGAAGTTTTTAGAGGTTAATGGACTTGGTTTAACCAGTATGTAGAACGGGATGTTGATCACTGTGACCGATGGCCATTACCGACTTGTTATGCCTGAATCGTACGGTTCAATTCTGTTTGCACTTTTCAGTATCGACGTCGAGCATCTCAGCTACCGTTCACGCTTCTTTTGCAGCCCAAGCGTCGTCGCGACTGAAAAATAGCGATCAGAATCTCATCCTGTGTTGTCAGGGTGAAGCGTCCATTCTGCGGCGTTCACGCAAAATGAATTGCCGTACGTCCTATAAGTCATGCGACGTTTTGCAGTGAGCCTTGTCCATATCGCCGAGACCACTAAACATTGCCAGGAAGATCTACATACAACAATTCCAATGCAAAAAAGAGCACGGGGATCCACTCCGACGCCAACAACATCGCATTTCAATCGTTTGTCGATGGCACACGCCGCGGCTCTTGCACGCACCCTATCGCGCGTGCGCGATGCCGCTGGAACGCTGCTAGAGGCTCACAGGCTTGTTTACAATATTGGGTGTGTGTATAGCCCTTTGCAAGTACGGCCTCTGGCCACCGCCATCTTGCTGCTGGTGTGGGCAGATCGTCCGATAGTCATGCGCTGCTGAGGTTGTCGGTACGCCTCAACAATGCCTGACTACCAAACGATCTTCCCACAGCAGTAACAAATGGTGGTGCCCAGAGGACCTTTCCAAAAAGAGCTCTCCGGCCGCCGCCATTTCGCGACTCGGGCAACCCATTTCAGCCATTAAATGTCTGCCGCTCGCATGAGCTGTAGGAAACACAGTCAGCGCGACTCCCCCACATGCATCGTGCATTGGGAGTTCGCTGGCCTTTCTTGGAAGTTTTTACTTTATTTGCCTCTTCAGTATACTGACCATTTTTGTGCTATTTTCCACTGTGAGAACCAGGGAATAGCAGGGCTTGTAGCCTTTTCGGCCTTCGCGGGACACGAACGAAGAAAGAGAACGTAAAGCAACCCGCCGACGCGGGCCGTTCGACGTTCTTCGGAAATAATTGCCGGTGAGGTAATATTCGGAAAGCCTCCCCGGCTATGTTCCCGGTCTTCTCTAGAAATAGCTGAGCGGGTCCGGGGTAGGGGACGGAACAGGCAGGTCCGTTCTTTTGCTTTGGTGCAAAAAAGCAGCTCTCTTCAAAACGTGCCCTAAAACAAGCCGGATAACGTCCGATCGTCATGAAGTGACTGTCGTCGAACCTATATATTGGATAGGCTGTGCTATTTTAGATATTTCTCAATTAAAACCTGTGCGGGTTACGCGGCGCCGTGGGGTACGTAACAGATGTTGTTCGATTGATGATGCTTGTTGAATTTCATGTTTGAGCGGGGAATACCCATTTATTTCGGCTATGTTGTGTGGTCACATATTTTCTACACTTACGACCTTTGTAGATTGACACTGCTGAGTGTATGGCGTCGTAATATAATAGAATAAAATTAAATAAACATTCCATGGCATTTGTTCTGTCGTGCAGATTCACCAAAAATAGATTTAATTTGTTGATTTTTGTTTTCAAAAATGGTACTGTACATTTTCAAAAGCTCCAAGAAATTCTATTCAGCCTTTAAATACAAAGTCAACAATAAAACGCCGAAATTTAGCTGCCACAAATGTGCGGAGTTGCGCCTACGCAGGCTGCCAAGGCACACTGACTAGGAAACCCACAGACCAGGGTGGTCGGAAGATACTGACTTACACTCTCAAAATCAGGGACGCGCGCTGTAAATCGCTTCGTTCCACCAAAATCGACAAGCACATTTTTTGTTTCTTAACAAACGCCATAGCCACTGCAATAAAAGCATATCCCTTGCTCTGAGGCTTATGAAACGTCTTTATATAGTAAGATCAATATTTAATAAAGGTTGTAAAAATATTTCATGGTCAATTCCATATAAAGTGAATGATTTTATAGGAAAAAGAGTTATTTGAAGAAATCTTTGAAAGGTACACCATTGCGATTTGTGCAAGTGAGCTAAACGGCCATGGGGACATAATATAAGGAGCTAGATGTAACGTTAAGCCGGGTAATTAAAATTAATTATTTAACGTTTGAATTAGTAAGAAAAACACGTGATTTTAGTCAGAAACCTGAGAAGCGTCATCGAGAGTAGCAATAATATTTTAACAGTTGTCGCTGTGGTCGTTCCCCACACGGGGAACGACCACAGGAACAACTCAAGAACCCAGACCCCATTATTCAACCTTTCACGGCTTTTAAAAATAAAACTGCTCGACTTAAAGTCAAGCATCCCGTACAATACGTGACAAGAAAAATAACACAACGGCGTGAAAGTTCGTCTGTTATTTGCGCACCTCGTGCTTTTGACGATATGTAACTCCATGCGACCTCACAGCGTGACATGACGTCCCAGTCATGTAACATCACAGTGCTACGTGAAGCTGCAATGTTACACGACGTCGCAATTCATGCAATGAATTAGGCTCATGTTTTCCAAGTATCGGCGGTTTGCTTCGCCCAGAGAACTTTATCCCAAGGCAGGTATCACCTCGCTGGAAAACAGGCGCAGAAACAAACGCTTGAAAACTCTTTACATGGTTTTAGGCGAAACACTTCTGATGGGTAAACACAAATTCATTGGACCTCATACTTCTGGAATAACACCAAATCAACCGACTAGAAGAATTGAGAAATACAAAGTAAGAAAAGTACGTTTTAAAAATTTTAACTTCCCCCGAACGATAACAGATTGGAATGCGTTGCCAGAGAGCACTGTCGTAGCTATCCGTGTATCGGAGTTTGAAAGAAGTCTAAATATGTAAGAAATAGATTCATGTCATTCCTGTTATCACTGTTGTGTACCTGAGCAGCATTTTTGTGTCCTCTAGTTTTAAAACGCATTATAAAGGTTAGAATGACTGTATATCCATAGCGGTATGTAAACAACTATTTACGGTATTCTGCGTGTGCGTGTCAGAATTTGAATTCTGAGATTATTTCATTTTTGTTTGTTTTGTTTTTCTAAATGCTCACTCCTATCGAGGTCCCCGCTGTGGAGCTGATAGTATTGTCAAATAATATAACGGGATGGGTTTCCCCCTAAATTTAGTGATGGGAATAATGACCTCACGCGACAATGTAATCTTAGCACTCTAGCCAGAATTTGAAGGGGGGCGAAGAATTATTATATTGAAGTTGTACAACAGATTGTGGAGCACCTCGCCGTCGCGTCAGCTCATTCGCGGGGCACTGCGAGGATCCTGGATACATAATTTTTGTTTTCTGGGAGCCAGAAAAAGAATTGCGATTGCACTGAGCTGCATTGCGACGCTGATTGTTTGGGGGACTGTGCGGCGGAGCCTGCTCAGAATTTCTGATATTGAAAAAGACTAAACATGAAGATAAGCGTCAGCACATTTGAGGTCTTAAAATTGCCTCGACATCCAGGCATATAGAAACGCACGATTCACGTGAATGTTCACCTGGGGCGACTTGGGGCAGCATTCGGGAACACTTTTTGACGCATTTATGAAGATGTGAAGGCAGCAACAGTGTTGAAAGCTGCGCTAGTTGTTGGCGGTTCATGAGAACTTTTTGTCCTCTTTTCTGTGCTGTTTTTCTTTCAACATGCGAACGGTGCGCGTGCATAGCTTCATAAGTCTTCTATACTTCGTTTTAGCTTAGGTTCCGACGCAGTCGACGACACGAGGCAATGGAAATAATCAAGCAGCGTCTAAAGCGCAAGTCACAAGGCCAATACATTTTAATAATGCTTCTTTTTTACCCTACGTCAGCCCTCTTTTATGGTGATTTTGTAAATGCTCCAAGTGTAGAAGTAGAAAATTTTTTTGATCTTCTCAGTCTTGCATTCTAAATAATATTTATATATATAGCAAAGTACGTTTTCTCAAATTTACAACCAGTTCATCACTAAATGTAGTCAAAACCACTTAAACACAAGGAGCATTACAATGACGAAAAAAGGCAAGCATACGACAGCGTCTGTCCTTGTCGTGTGTGTTCCATTTTTCGTGCTTGTCTCTTTAGGGCTAGTTAAATAGTTTTTAGGATGAACCAACAAGTTCATTCTAAAGTCAGGATGCACTTTAATTAATTTTTAGAACTAGATCCACACTACATCTACAAAATGAAAATCCACTTTTAGAAACGTCATTTCTGAAAGGCACGGAAGTTAATTCACTTCCTTATAGATATTTCTGTTACAAGTGCAGTGGCTTCTGAGCTTCGCCCGGCTATTGAAAACGGTACAGGCGTCACACAACTTGTTCTTCGTCAATATATAAAGGTCACATTTAACAATAATACATCCGTATGAATTCTATCTTGCGTTTCCGAGGTTACTGCAAGTCTTGCAACATATTCTTTCATGACGCACTGCTTTAGTGCATGAGAGCTTAAAACAAAGAAAGAGGCTTCCGCGTGTTGTGTAACTATAGCACTGTTTATCTTCGACGTGTGGGCGACCAAAAGATGCATTCATGTGAAATGTCAAGGCGGGGAAGCATCTTTTATTCTTGCATTTTGATACAGATGGTTCTACGCAAAAACGTCTGAAAGATCGAGGGTTGCTAATTCCAAGGATCAGGGGGGGGTCAATATGAGATTTCTATTTCTTTTTGATGTACAATATGTGTTGTCACCACAACATCGTACTATCCTTAGTTTTTTCTATACACCGTTCTTGAGCCTTCTAGAAGGTATATAAAAAAACTATGGCTTCAAGGATTCTTTTAGAACGTGTATGTGCAAGTATTATGCTTTTATGTCACGCGTGAACGTGGTAGTTTAGCATTTCACAGGCAGATAAAGCTTTATTTTTTGTTCAGCGTGATAAACATGGCGTATAAAATTAGTTACAAATATTTATCGAACATCTATAAAAATAACCACAAGCAATAACTTAAAAGCAGTGTAAAAATTAAATTATGCTTTGAAATTAGACACTCACGTTAATTTATCTTTCGATGCAACAAACCGATGCTAAGTCGTCTGTCTTCTTGTGGCAAGTGTTTTGATACATATCTCCTAGAAGTGTGCTTCATGCGTCTTGAGACGTATGAAGCACGCTTTATGCGTCTTAATGTCATAAGTTCTCCGACATTAATTGTGAAAACGGTTTCTGCGACTAAACTGTGTTTTAGATCTTTCGTAAAGTAACATTTTTATACCTCTAGGGACATGTACTGCGCAATCAGAAGCTGCAAAGAGTAAATTTTCCTTGTTTTGTTTTGTTTACATCCCCCACCAAACTACTCAAGACCAGAGACGGCCTAATGCTCCTCACAATATTCGTGAACGGTCTGCTGTCCTTCACTAAAGGGCCAATAATAACCCTAAAATTCTTATTTATTGTTGCATCAAACGCTTCAGGATGGTGTTACATGACCATGCACAACATTGAAAATCCCAATAAAATTTGTCTAGCGCCTCAAAATGCCTTAGAAAAATTTCTTCTCCGGGCTTCTCTCTTCCGCATTTGCGCTGACGTTGACGGCGAAAAATTATACTATTCTCAAATCACAATTGAGTAATGCGTTACGAGCCACGAAAATGAAAAAAAAAATGGTGTCATCTAATAACCCTCTTTCACCAACTCCTGCGCTTGCACTAAGTCGTTTTTTTATCATGTGTATAGGGCCCAGAAGAGGCATGGACATGCCCTGCGCCCTCTACTTGCCTCTGAATATCAATCAATCAATCAATCAATCAATCAATCAATCAATCAATCAATCAATCAATCAATCAATTTTATTTACATCACCAGGTAGTGATGTGAGCTGCAGAGGCAAAAAGTCCAAACAGTTTTGACTTGACAAAACTTCTGCAGCCTTACAATTGGCATACGGTAACAAAAACAACAGAAACCAGGGAAAACCAAGGAACAGTGATATGGGATGGCAAAAAAAAAAAAACTTATATGATCAACACCTATACTCTGTATTTTGCTGCCGGAGGAAGGATCTTGTCCTTATACGCAATGAACGACAGCATCTAGTGACCGGATGTACACAGGAAACAAAATATATAAAAGGAATATATCTACAGCTCACAAAGACAATTTTCTTAATATTTGTGAAAACAAAGTTGTTGAATTTTATTTAGATGTAGGATTTAAATGTTTGACAAATTATGTTTGTCAACGTTATATAAGGCAGACGGAAGATTATAGCTTAACATTTGAAACCCATAGTTCGTGCGATTTAATGGAATTTTCCAGAGCTTCCTTTCCCTAACGTCATGGGCTTCGCAAATGTAAGCTAAATTTGAAATACAAGTAAAAAATAGTTCCATACATCGAAGGACGGATCTATATCATGGGAGGAAAGTATACTCATATGAGGAATCAGAAACAGACGCTAAATGCAGCTCTTTGAATGGAGGAGGAGTGTGTGTGTCAAAAGACACATTTCGTATTATGCGAATAGCCTTTTTTTAAAGGATATGTAAATTAGTTAGGTTGTACAGGGCTGCAGTGCTCCATATAAAGCTACAGTAATTTAAACGGGGTTCAAAAATACCTTTAAATATATGCAACTATAAACGACAAGGCAGTATATTTTTTAAACTACTACAATTTGCCGAGCACTTTTGAAAGTTTTTGAGCTATATTGATAATGGGATAATTCCAAGACATGTGGTTATTAAAATACACTCCAAGCGTTTTTACATTTTGAACGAGTTCAATTTCAGAGAGGCCAAGAACAATATCAAAAGTGGATCTAACATTTCTATTCTTAGATCTAAAAAGGACCGCCTTACTTTTCTTCATATTAATTTCTAACAAGTTTACTACACTGCATTAATTATGCCCCGCGCATCGGCGAGCGAGTGCGTGCGTGGACGAGAGGTTAGCGCGCTTTACTTTTGTGCGGAGGCCCTGGATTCGATTCCTTGGAGGGAGTTGTCTTTTATTTATTCTTTCAATTTAGACTTCTGGTAAATTCGAGAGCCTGTTGCATGTTCGAGGTCCGAATGTTCTACGCGCCGAACCTTCTACGCCGATTGTTCCAGAAGCCCACGCGTGTACAAAAGGGGCTCCGCTTGGTGAGCGGCAGTCAGTCTCGGCCCAGCGTCCGATTCTGCAGTTTCGGCGCAATTCGACGTCTGCGGCGCTAGCCTTCATCTCTTTTGTTTTGGGCACAAGTTCGCCCCATTAAACATTTAGTTTTCTTCAGTTTGATCGTATCCTCAATTGTCAATTCGTGGCAATTATAACTTCCGTAATGTGGCGTTAGTTTCATTCACCGGTTCCAGTATCTCAGTGCCTCAAAAAAATAAGCTTGTATCATCAACATAAATGATGAAAGATCGGGCCCCACTGATGTTAACGATATAATTTATATAGAATTTACATAAAAGGGGGCCTAAGATACTACCCCAGTTAGAACAAAAAGTCGGCGCGACGTCGGGCCTACCTCGGGAGAAATCAGGAGAAATTGTCGGCCCTGCGTCGGGTCCCGAGGTCGGGCCAACGCTGGTGTTGCCGTTCGCTCGTGTTTTTTTGCCGGTACTTCTAGCGCCAACCGCCAGGATCGCGATATCCTACAGCCTGATATAGGAAGTCTCAATCGCGGTCACGTGGTTTATGTACCACGTTTGCAGCTTCAAGGAGGTGACGAACGCGTTGATCGTCTGTGAGCGTCTGTGCCTTTCCGCCTGCTTTCCTCCTCGCCACACGTACAACGCAGTGCATGCGTACTTGCAATCTATTCACGCGAGAAGCGCCCACCATTAAGCAAACGCTCCCCACGGTTTGAGTTGGACTTTCTCTAGAATCTAGACTCTTCTCTACCATGACACTCCTCGTGCTTCTCTGAGGTCATTTGTCGCCGCTTTAGAACAACTTTTGATGCAGGGTTATACTTCGTTTCAGCTTCGGTTCGAGCGCGGCCGATGTTATGAGCCGAAGGGCCAATCAAAGAGTGCAAAAAGCGCAGCGTCATGGCATGCTCTCTGCGCTTGATAGGACTAGCCGGCGGAGGAGCGCGCACAGAGAGACGGCGAATACCGGCTGGTCCTATCAACTGCAGAGAGCACGTCATTACGTTGTGCCTCTTTCGCTGTTTGTTTGGCCCTTCGGCTGATAACATTGGCTGCGTCGGACCTAAGCTGAAACGAAGTATATGATAGGATGCTAAACACACCGGTCGGAAACGCGTTCCTGCAGGCGCCATAGTGTTACAACATTTTCGTGGAGGGAATGCAAGAAGCAGCAAGGAGGCGCACCCGCTCCCAATAATCGTCATTAACTTCCGCGGGAAGATGACATTAAATTTTTTTGAAAATATTATTTATTTGTCGCAATGAGGAGTGTTCGGTCTTGAACTTTCAAGGCCAATCACCTGGGGTTACTTTCAGTCGTTTGGCACGGCCAAATGTTTATTTTGATTTATTAGAGGCCCTTGTGATATTCACGCATTTAAATTAAATTGCATCAGCTCGCAATGCGTCATTCGTGATGATGGGTTCACCTTGAAACAGAGATAACTTCGCGCTACTTGGACATGACAATGCTGGCGCAACTGGGAATCCGGAATTTGCACCTGAACCTTTAAATGCCAAAGGCTTCCTAACCGTGCGCATTAATTTTGGTCCACACGTGAAGCGCTTCTAGGGGATGTTTAAATAATGTAAACTTGGGTTTATGAACGCTGAAATATACGGTTGGGTAACTTCGACTAGTGTGCTGATTGGAATAGAAAGATATGTATGGGCGGATACTTACTTGAGTGAATTAATTACTTTTAGACATCTCAAAGTCCAGGTTCTGTTTAATGTCTCTGCCGGGAATCTACATTTATGTTAAGATAACGTGGAATCATTTGAATCGTATAAATTATATAAAGGTTTGTCAGTGCAACGGTTATTTACTCAAAATCATTTTGCCATCGCGATTGGCAGCCTTGGCAGAAATGTTTAATGCATTTTTGGCATCGTTCATTGTCTTTGCCGTTGTTATCTATTCTAATAAAAAAATAACAGATATGAAATATCTTAGAAAGTGAGCAGAATAAGCGTTTAGTTGCCTGAGGTCTTTCTTTTAGAAATTTTTATAGTGACAAACTGTTTTTTGTGGTGCCATAGCCCATAACTGCTGCGTTTTATGATCATATTTTCTAGTCTTTTCGAAAAAATGGCACATGAACAACAGCTTGTACATTTACGACGTGACACGGTTTGTGAATAGACAACTCGGAAAATAATTAGGTAAAACAAATCACTATTTCAAAATCTTATTCTCTTAAGAATTATTTAAAAAGGATCGTCGGGCTCATAATTATATTTACGACTAAGGCAGAACGAGCATACGCTTCCTATTACGAACGCTGAATTATTTGTGTTTTAACAGACATTTGTCTGAACCCCTTAAAAGAGATAATTAAGAAATGAATTGAATAATATAATGTCAACTATGTGATAACGACTTCTCGATATTTGCGAACAATATCATTTTGTAGCTTAAAACGAATAAAAGGATTTGAAATGAAAGTGAAACCGCGTTAAGATTTCCGAGTCGCGGCAGTTGGTCAAACGGCCAGCGGCACGCAACAAGCGACCACCGACATATACACCTGAGCCTGCGATCGGCGAGACGCTTCTCGGAGGCTCTCTTTTGGAGTAAGAAGTCGTCGATCGGGTGCCTTCGACGGTGCTGTCGTTCAGGTCACGGTACACTTGCCATTTCGCTGCTTTGAAGTTTGTTTCCTCCCATCTACAAATTGGTTTGCTTTCCAGACACTTCCTCTTGCCACATTAGAAAGAAAATTACAAAAGCGTGGTCACGCTGACAAAATCCAAAAAGTACAGGATGTGTTGAGCACAAACTACCACCTTGCAGAAATTGACGTCACGTGAAGCAAGGTTACATGATGTAGTCAAGCCACGTAAATAAACATCACGTGACTTGAAGTTACATAACGTGGTCACCTAAACATCACTTTAGCAGGGAAATTGACGTGAGAGTTCGTTGGAACAGTTTTCTCATTTAAATAGGCTGATTAATTGCATTTTGTGCTAAAAAAGCCTTATAATATTTGCCCGGTGTTTACGGAAGTTTAAACACAATAAATACAAAAGAGCGTACCCACTCGATCCGGCGTGATGTAGCACGAACCTGTCAAACCAAAATCGACACTATATTGTGCTGCCAGACCATATCTTTCTGAGCCGCTCTTTGAAATCGGAGGGATGCTCGTTATAAAAGAAATGAACACTGTTGAGTAGCGTCGATCAGTGCCTCCGCAGACAACTGTGTGGCAGAAACGGTGGTCATGTTGGTTGAATTTTCAGCAGTGTTAAATGTCATCTAGACGGTGGTTTTAAAAAGCACAAAGGACTAAGAAGAGAAGGAGGGGACAGGACAGAATGCTTTTTAAAACCACCGTCTAGATGTTCAAGCAACTAGCCCCCCGATTAATTCTGATACTAAATGTCAGCCGCAAATAAAGCCGACCTGCCGTTAGCGATTAGGCGTTGATCGGCTTTGCCGCTTGGTGCCACGTATCGCGGGCTGAGAAAAAAACCTTTGCAGAGCGCGCAGCGGTGACGATAGGAATACTGCGAGCAGCCTGTAGAGAACAGGCTGTCGCATACGAGAAAGGCGACCTTGAAGGCAACTAAGTATAAAGGTAGGCGAGCGGGCGAGGGGACTCGAGATACAACGCTAGCCCAAATACTTTACTACAGTCAGTGACAGGTTATGCGTTCAGTAGGCGCTCCGTCGCAAAGGCGTATGATGTCCGCTGCGAGTGCCTCCGCTGTAGAAAAGTAGTGCGTCGATCGCCTGCTCCACCCCATGGCAGCATTGGCAGCGTCGGTTTTGGGGGCAAGCGGAGGGAACGAAACTCGCTGCTTTTCGAACGGGACGATATCGACTCGAGGCAGCAGAGGTAGCTGTGTTATTTCGTACGGTGTGAAGTGGTGGAAGATTTTCTACCTCGTGTTGTGAAACGTGACGGCAGGAAACTTTCATATGTGATTTTACCGTCCGACTGATCACAACGGCGCAATTGGGTGAGGGCGCCAGTTTCATGGATAAATAAATACATTTTTGAAGGTGTCACGTCAGTAGGCATACTTACTTTTTGAAACCGAGCAGGAAAGCAGACGGAGCTCGGTGAGGCAGCATGGTGTTTTCGCCACAGCACTATTTCACGCTGCGTATCGTTAGTGGTGACAGCAGCACTGTCACGTCACAGTAAAATAAAAAGAAACACTCACACAACTGCGATTTTTTCGACGAAGCTTGTAACAGAAGCGAGCACTAAACGACCGAAAAGAAGCCATCGGTATACAGAATGCTTGCGCCGGTCTCGACTACCGAGGCTTACACGATTGTCCAAACAAGAACACGGAGCATGTCGACGCCAACGACACGACAGTTGAATTCTCATCCGGTCAGACAAAACTACTTCGTAGAACTCTTCCCATCGCCACGATTTTGCAACGTGACCTGTTTCAAGGGCGAACACTAAATAAATGAAGATAAGCAATCGGCCCCGTTTCCGCCGGTCTCATCAAGAGACCGTAATCGTCCATCGGGGGCACTGACCACGTCGACGACGACTAAATCGGACGGCGACACAACCGTCGATTTTTCTCGTCGTAACTATTGTGCACCATGCAGAAAACGGATAAGGCCACGGCTCCGTGACGTAAACCCAGGCCATTTTGAGAACCCGGCGTCCGCGTCGGCGAGGCCAACGTTTAAAACAGCGCTCGCCTTGTTGAAAACGACAGTTTCTTGATGACGTAAGGGAGGTCAAGAAATGAATAGATGCAACCTAGCTGACGAAGTGTTACAAATATTTTGTGTTTCGGTTTTGCCACTGAATTTTTAACCTTTCACTATTACAGATGAAGTGCTGGAGGATACCCACGTTCCTTCCAGGCCACCTTGGGACTAACGGAACTCATGTAAAAGAAATCCGCAACAAGGACTCCCGGGCTAATATCTTCTCAGCCAAGAGCGAGGTCATTTCGATATATCCTACGTGACCCCAGCTGCTAGAAATAAAAGATAAAACGCTCACAACGAGCAAACGTGGCCTAGTGAGGTCTGCGAAAAGAATCCCCTTCAGAAGCGAGCTGCCAAATGGTTGTTGCTGTTGTTAGCGATATTGGTAAATAATTGGAAACTAGGCAATTACTTGGGAGCTGCATGGCTCCATCACCAATGCTCCTTCCACACTCTTCTTCTGGCGACAGGGTGCCAGGGAGTTCAGCTCCCAAAGATAATCCCGAAAGAGAAGGGAGAACAAACAGTGATAGCAGGAAAGTGATTTTATCTCGTGTTTCACTATGACAGGGAAACATTTGCGAATACAGGAAACAGAGAAAGCAACGTAAATATATAAAAAAACGTCCACTAAATTTCGCGACAACGAAGAATGCCCTTCATTTTATTATGCACCACCTCACGCACGCACACAGGCAAGCAAACATTACAGACACACAAACACACACATACCCATACGCAAGCAAGCCCACGTGCCCGCACTCACACATATACACGCACACACGCGCGCGCGCACGTCATGCATGCACAGTCACGCGCGAACACGCAATCAGATAGGAACATACTGACACGCACGCACAAACGCACACACATACATGCACGCAGGCACATGCGTACCCACAAATACACGCCCCCCCCCCCCCCCCCCCCACACACACAAGCACGCACACGCGCGCGCGAGAGTGCACGCAAAGATTTGAGCATGGGCAGTCTTAGCTAGAACCTGGACAGACCACAGTGATCTCAAGTGTGCGAAGAGTTTATTGCGCGTAAAAAAGTGTGCACGTTGCACGTCTAAGGCTTCAAAGTGAATTTTTTATTTGGAGTCACGTGTCACTCTCCGCTGGAACTGTGCTAACTTCGCTCCGTTGTTCCGGCACGTTGACGCACACTTCCTGAAGACATACCTGTTGAGAAGAAAGAAAACGAGGGGTTTGCCATATTTCAAAAACACAACACTTTTAAACAATATTTATGAAATGAGACGTCGAAGAAAATTATTTCTTACATGTCGTCCGGGAAATTTTACAAACAGTTCGTTATTAAGATATATAGATGTAATATAGACGTCTCAGGTGACAAGATTTCACAAGTTAGATTGTGTGAGAACATTTTCACAGCCTCAGCCCATGGAACTGTGGCAGAGCTAATGGACATTCAGTTTTACTTAAAATCACAGACATCTGTCAAGATGCTTCGTATTACTGCAGTATATAACAGATAATTGGGGTAAAACCTTGTGAAAAAGGACACGTTAAGTTGCACGTTTTCGTGGGATTCTAACGCGACCCACAAGCATAAGGTTGGGACGAATGCACACATTCATTGGGCGACCGATTTCCGAGGAGTCTATAGTGTTTCATTAGTAGTTGAAGTTCAAATGATGATAATAATAAAAAAAATATTTCTTCCCAGATTGCCTGCAGAAGGCACACTTCAATTTATTTGATTTTGTTAAGCAGCCTTGTGTTACACATAATAACACCAGTTCACAAGCTAACCTTCCAAATGAAGCGGGCATACTTCATACAAAAAAAAAAAAAAAAAAAAAAAAACCCTGCTTTCTGGGGGGCATACATCTCAATCCTCGAGAATACAATGGCTAAGTAAGGACAGTTTTTATGTAATGCAAATACCTGGATGCGGGGAAGTCTCGTAGTTTTCTCCTTTTAATATCGAAGGTTGGCTAGCGACATCTATCGTCGTGCATCACTCAACTGTCAACCGTTTTTTTTTTTTCTGGGGGGGGGGGGGGAGAACTGGGTGGTGGTTTTGTGTGCATGCCGCAGATAATTCGGTAGATGTGGTGTTGCTTGTAATTTTTATATTTCACCAAAAAACAGGAAGGGGGAAGAACGGTAGGGGGAAAAGCTCCTTTAGCAGATTGACTAGGCCTACACCTCCTTTCAAAGTTATGTGTTGGATCAGAGCATCGGGGAAATTAGAGTGCAAAATACATATTATTAAGTATCTTGCACATTAGATCTGCTTAAAGCAGTACAAAACACAAATAATAAAGACGCTATATATATATTTGTTTCATCTCACTCCTAGATTTATTTCCTTTTATTTAAGAACGATATCACCCTGCACCAAGTGCTCTTGCGTCCTTTTCTTGAATATGGGAGAGGGGTTTTGAAGGCTGGTATGGTATTCAATTCTATTAAACGAAGAATAAACGTGGTAATTGAATTGTTGCTTGGCGTAGTTGGTTCTTATTTTCGGTGTTTTCCGGGTATTATGTTTTTCCCCAATATTCAATCTAAACTAAGACTTTTCGGGTTTAGGTGCAGCTTCGCCTTGTGTATCAGCCGGAGTGATTAAAAGTAATACGTTTTGTCAGATTTTAATGAAGTACTTTTTTGAAGAGTGTGTCTGTACGTAGGTAATGCCGGTGCACCCAAAGTTGCAAAAGATACGAAGTAATCTTTTCTAAAGACTATTATTTTGTTGTAGTTGACCTTGCTTGTTGTAGCTCACATAATTACGCCATTTTACATTCTTAAATCGCAGAAAAAATAATAGAGTAATTTGTTTAAACAAGTTGCGAGACGTTTATAAATTTTGTTAGACATCCTATTGTTTTTGATTATTCAAAGCAGAGTTTGTGTATGCGTCGACCAGTTAAAATGTTTGATAAACCATATGCCTATAAATGTTTGCTCCTTGACGTGTTCTAAAGACACTCCATGAAAGTGAATACGTATGGAATATTGTTTTTTTACTGTTATTTGGGATAAATAGCATGTTTCAAGTGCTCTTTTAGATTTCGCCTTAAAGCATGCGTTAGTATTATCTACGTACATTATTTTTTCTAGAAGTCTTGTATGGTTTTTGTATTGCCGCGTGCATGACCGAGAATGATCATGAACGCTTCTCCTACTTCTAGAATATACGGAGCTACACTTATTGCATTGTAAAAGATAAGGTGAACAAGATGAGCTTGCCGAATCAGTCTCGCCCTAGTTCACTCCCGAGCATTCTATACTTCGTTTCAGCTTCGGTCCGAGCGCGGCCGTTGTTATGAGCCGAAGGGCCAATCAAACAGCGAAAGAGGCACAACGTCATGGCGTCCTCTCTGCAATTGATAGTACCAGCCGGTATTCGCCGTCTCTCTGTGCGCGCTCATCCGCCGGCTAGTCCTATCAAGCGCAGAGAGAACGCCATGACGCTGCGCTTTTTGCGCTGTTTGATTGACCCTTCGGCTCATAACATCAGCCGCGCTCGGACCGAAGCTGAAACGAAGTATAGGGCGAATATTCGAGATACGACGTATAGTAGATAAAAAGCTGGGTGTGGATTTGCCGACTCACTCTCCGGATAACAACTCGCTCTTGCTCAAGCGAGCTGTCATGTCGACGCTGCGATGTTCGCTGTTGCTGGTTCGACGATAGTTCTTTTGTTTTTGGCTGTTGCTTAATTTTGCTGTTTAAACCTTTATTTTCATTTTTGCGCTACTCGATATTTTTTCTAGGTGTGCCCATGCACACCCACATTCTGTCTCCGGGTTAAAAGTGGACGTCATGACGGTAGAGGTTCTACCGGCCAGCGTAAACCACGTTACTGGTCTGGACTCTGAAGTCGGGCGTGACAAATATGGTCTTCTCGCGGTCGATTTTAGCTGATCTTGAAAATCGGCAAGTAGCCGCTTTTCAAGTTCATCGACGAGAAGTATCGGGTGTGGCGGAGCTGGTCTAGCGTGTCGTCAATTCGAGGGAGTAGATAGGCGTCTTTCTTCATTAAGGCGTTCAGCCGCCGATAGTCCACGCGAAATCCCAGGGTTCCTTCCTTCTTCTTTAACTGGCACAACCGGAGAAGCCCACATACTGCTTGGAGGCTGGATGATGTCGTCGTTGTGCATGTATTGCTCTTTTTTTCAGTAGCGTCCCTCTCTTGTAACGAGACTCGGTACGGCGACTGGTGAACTGGCGGCGCGAGAGAGAATGCGCCTTCGTCGGGAGAATCTGAGTGAGTGGACAAGACCGCGCTGGGCTCCCGATCTGCTTACTGCACTCGGTATCTGGAATATTTGACCTGGAATGTTCAGGGGTGAGCTAGTGCAAGACTGACTGGGCAAGGTCAAGATGGCCTTCTTAACTTTTACACTCGGAGTAAGAGTGAACTCGAGTATTATAGAAGTACGAAGAAGCGCTCCTTCTCCGTCATGCGCGCGGGAGTATTATGTTTGCATAAAAACTCCCCTAGTCTAGTGTAGGAACAAAACACGGCAGCAAATTACTTTTTTTTATAAAATAAAGTAAGGAAAGCGTGTCTTGATAACACTTTCTGTCTAAACGAGTTTGTTTGAGCTCATCTCATTAACTTTCAAAGTTTTTGGACTTATAAAACTTATCAAAGTGTAAAAACAAGCAGGGCTGACAGTTTTTGTTTTATCAAATAACAGGAATCGCACTGATCATTTATTTTTTCACACACTATACCATGGGCACAAAAAAAAGTTAATTTTAGAAAATATTTATATATTATAAAATAAGACAATTCTATTTCAGAATGGACAATAAATAAGACTAAATAAATACAAATCTTGCTATGTTATTTACATTTGAATATTTATTTTCGTATGCTTTAACCGTAAACAGAAAACAACACGGCAGGTTGAATGTATAGAAAAATGTAGAGCCTTCAAACATGATCTCGGAGCCAATGGCGCACAGATTTCTTATCGGCGGGTTTGTACCACGACGTGACGGCGGGGAGAGCGCGGTGCATGAGCCCTTTCGAACCAGGGGCATCTAGAACTCTACGGGAGGATTCGTCCCCGTATGCGAGCTGTCTTACGCAGATGACTTGAGTGAGGTCCATTCCACATAATAAGGTATTTGTTTATAGCATTGGTTGCTTGTCTCAATTGTGTATACCCCTTCCTCTTAATAGCTCTTCCTTCAGTTTCTTTAACTACATTCTGCAATTTCTATTTCTTACAATTAACATATTCTAGCCGCTCTAAACCACCTTTAGCGCAATTGTATAGTGTGACCCTCTTCCACGCAGTTTGTGCATTTGCCTCGAGTATTCGTTTACTTTTCCGGGAAACTGCTAGTCCAGGGTGTTAACGCCCTGCAACTCGGGACACGTTTAACGAAAGCTCGTGCTCCAGAGCCTAGGAATTATGGGTTCAATCCCGACCCCTGCCTGTTCTGATCTGAATCAGCATCGTACCAGCGTGCGGTATGGTATCATGGTTGCCGCTGCGTGATGCATGCTAAATACCGCAGTCATAGCCTCCTATATACTGACAAAGCCTGGAAGATCACCACGAGAAGCGGCCGCCGGAATGGAAAAGGTTGAACGGCAGACAACGAATGAGAGGAGAGCCACGTGAACGGCACCCCGCTGCGGCGAGACGCCGAAACACACTTCTTCCGAGTGACCAAGTGTGTTTCGGGTCCTAGTCGCTGCAAACGCTGCGCGCTGACGTCCAGGTTCCCCGAGAAATGGCTCTTTGATGCTCTGTGCTACCAGATCCTCGCGCTCCAAATCTGCAACCGGGTACTCTATGGCTCCGTCGTCGAACTGAGAGGATTTGTGAGTACAAAGGAGGCTATGCCACAGTCCAGCAGTGCCACTGCACTCGCTAAGTTTCTTATCTGCAAGGAAGACACCAGGGCCGGCTTGCTAGAACAACGTCTTTAGCTGAGACTCGGTGAAAGAAAGCAGTGCAAAGGGTGGGGTGCGTGAGCGTCTTGAGAAGCGGCTCGATTACGGCTCGGCAAGTGTGCTGGCTTTGGCAGTGATTTCGTTCCCCCAGTCTCAGGTGAGACGCTGTCTCTAGCAAGACGGCCCTGATGCTCATCGTGGCCGTCTTACTTCCCGCCATCTAAACATACGCGCAACACAATTATTACTCGAGTTTTTTTTTATCTCTCTGGCATTTTGTTATCCTGAATCTCCTTCCCGCTAACTTTTCCCTGTCGCTGGCACCGCCTTTATTACTTGTGTAGTCTTGCAATTGCTTTAAAATGATCCCTTGCTATCATCCTCAAAATTCGAAGCTACGTAGGTCCATCTTTATAAAAAAAAAAAGTTTTATAAACCCAAATTTAAAGCTTCAGTGCGCGTCCGTGACATTAAATGCAGAATGCCACCCTCCTTCCTAAAACGCTTTAATTTCTCTAATATTTTGTTGGCGATTGAAAGTTTTTAAAATGTGATGTGTTGTTGAACTCTTTTTTTTTTTTTTTTTCAAAGATGGTGTGGGCGCTCGCCCGCCTACAGCGTACCTCTTTCTCTCGGCACGTACCATGTCTCCATTTTCCGCAATCCCTCAAATTTTAATTCGAGTTTTTCTTTTGTTTTTATCAATACTTTCCAATTGTTTTTGGAATCTCAGAATTTGTATTTTATATCTCTAAATCACCAGTTTCGTGTGTTTGTCATTGTTGTAAAATTATATTTTGATGACTGCACTAACAATTCTTGCAGACATGATCCTTGCGGAAGCTCTAGATTTCTGAAAGATCTGCGTCATCGTAAAAAAGAAACGAGGAGAAGAACGCTTGTGGACGAGGACACAAACGTTTGGCGACCGCGTTCGCGTACTAAACATTGCTTTCGCGATGACATTTTATTTTTGGCTCTACACCTTTTCAGCTTATGACCCGTCCGAAAACTGCCTAGTCACTGGGCTGTGAATGCATGCGCTGCGTCTGATATTCCTGAGAAGACTGTTTAGCTCAAATTGCGTTCCATGGCCCAGTTGGCGAAGATGGCAGAACAGAGTAGGCAATTATTGCAATGGCCTATTACGCCATCGTGAAGCGGTCGCCGAAACAATAAGTAACCATGTTGGGGTTGTCAGTGGCTCTGTAATATCATCCGGTACTACACAACCTCGATTATCTTGAATCAGTGTTTCCATAAATTATAAGTTTGTCTAAAATTATAATTAACAGGATAAATTATGGCAATAATTCAGTTTGACTACTCTAGGCAGCACGATGCAACGCCGCTGTATTGAACGTGTATTTTAGTATAGGCCTTTTTTTCTGGAGTACTACTTACGCACGTTTGGAAGTTATCTTCAGAGTGCGAATACTCTGTAAGTATATAATGCACCTGTCAAGTAATAGTGAGAAGAAAAAACAGCCCACCTGAAGCGGTCCACACGGCATTCCATCTGGCGCTCCTTTTTGTGTTTCATGAAACAGTTTTTTGTAATCCGGGCAACAATTAATTTTACATATATCCAAAGTCTTCGAGTCTTCACTCGCTTCTGATGGCTTGGTTAATCAAATGAGAAAAACGAAATAAGAAAAACTTGGTTACATGTATTTTCCAATCAATATCCCGTGAAACGCTTTGAGCTGGTTCGACTCAAGTATTTTGAGATATTTCGAAATAATTTATATAAGTTGTAACTATAGGTTATACGCATGTTCAGTAAAAAAGATCATTTTGCGGAGTAAGTCACGTACTTACACCGTTATGTACACGCACTACCGGTTTATGCGCAGCAGTTTTGAGCATCTGTGTACCTGAGCTTATGCTGCGTATACGGGCGTTTCAACGATGGCTATCGAAAATCTCTAAAAAGAGGGCGGCTAAGGAAAATATTTTATATTTCCGGGGACAAACTAAAAGCGACGGCGGACGCAAGGATTTCAAGGAACAAACTAATTAGCTATATCATTAAATAAAGTTTACTTATTAACTTTTTAACTGGTGAAAATAAGCAAATGGTTTAATGAAAAGCCGCTAAGCATCATCGAAAACAACACCAACTCATTTTAGAAAGATATAAGGTAGTGGTAATATTTTATGGTGTTAAAAAAAGAGTTCAATGTGGACGTGTTTCTCCAGCATGTAAACTAACGCGTTTAAGGCACTTAAAACGGCCAAAACAATAGGTAAAATTGGCCGACATATCCAAATTATAAAAATATATGAAACACGTTGTAGCATAATTAAAAAGGCCAAGGTTTCTTCACGGCTTTTCTTTTAAATATGGGATCAATCACAATAACTACTAACTAAATTGTGTCTATTAATTTACAACTGCGGCGCCAGATACAGGCAGGAAGTTGAACGGAGCGGGTGTTCTTCTATCAAGGTCAGGGGTGCCATCACCAGCCAGGTTCTCGGCCCCATAATCAAAATCGATGGATGGCTGACTTCAAAAAAATACAGGGAGATATTAAGTCACGTCATGCTTCCAGTTATTTCGAACGCTTCCTTCTCCTACTTATTTTGTCTAGCAGCAAAACAACTGCACGGTCCAGACGTCCAGTCCAGCCACAAGATCCCAGTGTAGCCGCACCGCTGTGGCTTTTTGTCGGTGCTCCGACATCATTTTGTACTTTGTATTTTGTGATGACAAATAAACTTTGATTTGATTTGATTAAATTTGATATACGTGCAAAAAAGACGATGGAGCCCCTGTGTATATTACACCTTCCATAACCCGCGAAGTCCACAAACTTCATCGTACAAAAAGTATGCGGATGAATGAAAATTTATATGTCGAAGCTTCAGCTGCACCGCGCTTCTGATGAACAGATTTGGGACGCCGTCCTCAAAGAATAGAACAAGCTTCGAGAGAGAGCCTACAAATGTTTGTGACAAGCTCTATAGTCATCTCTTCCGAGACGCTTGGAAGAAGTTTTGAAGTCTGGCTCTCAAGCGACACGTTATCTAACACAAGGCTTTACAAGAGTCTTGGATAGCATGTGCTTATTTTTATTATACTCAAATGTGCCTGAACCATGAGGGTGCTTCGACGAGTGTTTTGTTTCCTTCTGTCCTTTCCTATTTGACGAAATTAATTAAAAAAAATGAAAGACGTTTACAACACCCTGTAACGCCGAATTAGAGCGCAGCTCTTGAGGAGGAGGAGGAGGGAAGGGTACTGAGGGGAAGGTATACCCCTTTCTTCCTGCTCCTCACCTCCTCATCCTCCCTGCTACTCATCCTCCCCTCCTCCCTCCTCTTCCTCCTCCACCCTCCTCCTCCTCCTCCCCTCATCCTTCAACCTCTACCCCTCCTTTCCTCCTTCCTCCTTCCCCTCCACCTCCACCCTCTCCTCCTCCTCTACCCTTATCCTACCCTCTTCCCCTCCTCTTCCCTCCTCCTCCCTTCTCCTCCCCCTTTCCTCCCCCTCCTCCTACTCTACCCCTTGTGGTCGTCATCCTCCTCCTCCCCCTCACCTTCGTCCCTCTCCCCCTCCTCCCGTCCCCCTTGTCCCCCTCCCTCTTCTCCTCTCCGCGCGTTGCATCATGGGAAATGTCCCATGATGCACCACGAGGGACCCTCGTGACGTCACGTGTGACGTCACAAGTCCCGCGTGTTGCATTATGGAACATTTCCCATAAAGCACCGCGTGGTTACGCTGACGGCGACGGCGACGCCGCTCAAGCCGGAAACGGGCGCCTAAGAGCTGCGCTCTAAAAGAACTTATCATTGTCCACTCTGAGTTTGAGAAAACAGCGCAAAAAGCTTGAGTAAAAAATAACTTCACATTTAGGGAGTAATAAATTTGCAAATGAAAAAAATATTATTATACAGCACACCACTGTTACGATAAACAGTATACATCAACGTTTTGCGCAAGTTGCTGACAAGCAACGGCGCGACATCATCGGTCTTGTTGCAAGGTCACGTTTCAAAATTAGAAATGCGGATAAAAACTTCCGGACACCCCCGTGATATCAACATAGGCAGCTTCCAAAAGCTAGGTTCTCAAGGGGAGGCAACGCTCGAAGCGCCCCGTTCGGACGCTTTAAGTCTACGGCTTTTACCAGTGACTAGAAGAAAAATCTAAGCAGAGGCCACGGAGAGGCCATGGGAGGACATAAAAAGCAAATAATATGTTTTGAGTGATTGGAGCAAGTTATGTATCACAAAATGCTTGAAGTACACTCTGCATCAGTGTGGAAAAATATTTGATTAAAATATATAAACCACATTTATTGGACTTAAATCAAATGGATTTAATTTACACTAGAGAAATTATTTCATTATATTTACCGGATTATTTTAAGAGCGCAGCTTTTAGGCGCCTGTTTCCGGCTTGAGCGGCGTCGCCGTCGCCGTCGCCGTCGCCGTAACCGCACGGTGCATTATGGGTAAAGTTTCCTGAAGGGACCCGAGGTCCTCCTGAAGGACCTCGGGTTCCATCGGGAGGACCTCGGGTTCCTTCGGGAGGACCTCGGGTTCTTCGGGAGGACCTCGGGAGGACCTCGGGTTTCTTCGGGAGGACCTCGTAAGGACCTCGGGTTCCTTCGGGAGGACCTCGGGCTCCTTCGGTGACCTCGGAGAGAGGGGGGTCACGTGACCCCACCCCCTTCCCCGAGGTCACGTGACCCCCTCCCCCCTTCCCGAGGTCATGTGACTTCGGGGGGCCACGTGGCCTGGGGGGGTCACGTGACTTCGGGGGGTCACGTGGTCACGTGACCCCCCCAGGTCACGTGACCCCCCCCCCGAGGTCACGTGACCCCCGTGAGGGGAGGAGGAGAAAGGAGGGCTATACCCTCCCCTCAGCACCCTTCCCTCCTCCTCCTCAAGAGCTGCGCTCCAATTCGGCGTTACAGGGAGTTGTAAACGTCTTTCGTTTTTTTTTTTTTAAATACTAATTTTGTATTAAATGCCTTTCTAATGTGTCAAATACTTTGCCTTCAATGCGTCGATCTCAGGCAGCAGCTAGTGTACATAAAGAAATTCGCTGCAAATGCAGTTATGTTTTAAGGTAATTATTATTTTTTATTGTTTATCAGTGTTTAAATAAAATTTCACATGACGTACATTTTTTATGGCTTAACAATCACAAGGCGCTTTCTAGATAATAATCAGTTAAATTAGTTAGTTAGTGAAAGAAATCTATTTGCTTTAAAACATCCTCAAATCAATACTTAAAGGGGCACTCAAGTGGATTTTGAGATCGTCTATTTATTGTCATAACGCAATCCACGGGCTCTAAGCATCCTAAAAATCCTAAAATTACATTCAAGGGCGGCCGATTTCCCTATTAAAAATCCAATCAAAGATCGCTGTTCTGCGCCTAGGCGCACGCCGTCAGGGGCGCTGTCGGACGGGAAGGCAGCAGGGAAGGGCGTGCGCCAGCCAATCACGAGTCCCGGCGCACTGATTTTGAAATGCGCGCGTTCTCGGCGGACTGATTTTGAAATGTGCGCGTATTCGGCGGACTGATATTTTCGAATGTGTGCGTATTCGACGGACTCATTTTAAAACTTTCATCGAATGTGGTGTCGTCGTATGGAAATTCTTCGGCGGACGGCAGATATCAGGTTCATCCCGTACGACGCCGCTTCTACGCGCGACGCCGACGCCTCGAACGCGCCGCAAACGTAGACGACGGCATTCCACGGCGCTGCGAAGCCAGCGAAGCGTCTTCGGCATCGACACCGGACTCCGGATACAAAAGAGAAGAACGCACTCGGCGACGGAACCGAGCGGCTCCGCAACACAGACTGATAGGTGATACGCTCTTTATTGTAAAACTCGCATGTATAGTTGATGCCGGTTTTCTGTTTTAAGGTGCCAATGCGGTTGCTGCATGCCGATGGAGATCGTCGTCAGGTTGTCTGCCGCCGGGTGTACCCTGCCGCCGTACGCAAGCAGCAGGGCCGGCGCGCTGCGCTTGGATTTCGACTCGCTGTGCCTCAGCACGGGTGTGCTACGACTCGCTTTACACAATAGACGCCACTATGGGCAGAAGAAAATGCGGGGCGACAAGGAACAAGTGAGTACGATTTACCGATCGTGAAACTTGCGATCGGCGTCGACACCGTTCCAATCATCGGCGCCCGTTTTTCTTGCCGCACGTCCGCACGGGATACCTTTCAATAGAAAACACTTAGCGATCAATTGTTTTTTTTTAATGTTCGCTTCACGTCGCTGTTTATTTTTCTTTTTGTCTTGTTTGCCGTGCGTTTTCGTTTTCTTGCCCATGCGTCCCAAGCTGCGAGCCGAGGATGAGGACTCCTCCAGCGACACGGAGTCGGAGTTGGGCTCCGGTCCGTCGTCGGTTGAGATCCTGGCCCTCAATGACCGTATGTCTACCGCCCTCGAGTTGGTGACGGAGCATTTAGCAGCCGTCACGGGCGGGGACCGCAAGTCCGTCGCCGACTTCGTGGCGGTGCTGGGCGTCTACGCAAGAGCGTCCAGCGCCTCGGACGCGTAGCGCCTCGGATGCCTACGTGCTGAAGCGGATCATCCCCCTTGCCTTGCCGGCGAGTGCGAGACGATGGTGTGTGTTGCAGATTCTAATTGACTACACCTCGACCAGAAAGGGCTATACGCTCGGCGCGAAACTTTTTGGTTCTCGTATAAAACTAAATTTCCGAAGCTGTAAAGTAGCATAGTAGTAACGTGTCTGCCTCGTACGCAGCAGACCAGGGTTCTACCCCCCTTGTGGGTTTACCTTTTTTCTTTTATTTCTCAAGCATTTTGTTTTGCTGTGGCATTTGGCAATATTTACATTTCTTTTCTATGATTAACAGTGAAAAGAATGAAGGTTTTCGATGAAACTTCGCTCAACTAAATGGTATAATCCCTCCCTTTCCGGAGGTGCATGGGGGACAGCGGAGCTTTGGTTGCCGGCTGGACGCCGCAAAGGGGGGGGGGGGGGGGGCAAATGGCAAATACTGTATTTACTCGAGTAATAGCGGCACTATTTATAAATAAGGCCCTTCCATCTACTTTCCCGCAGAACACATATACAGCCAATCATTGCATTGCGCATAAATAACATAGCGAATAACCAGATCGAGAACACGATTCTCCATACAAATGCAATCTTCACAAATGGTATCTTCGCACGAAAACATTATCTCTGTCTTGTAAACAGCTGGAATCATGCTGTCGATCGCGGTGATTGGCAAACTGCGTGCTTCGCGGAAAAGCGAACCCTCGGGTTTTCTTCGTAAACAGTGCGGCTAGTACTCGAGTAAACACGGTAGTTTTGTAATTAGCAGCCGCATACTGTCGCAGCAAGGCGACGTGAACGGAATGGGGGGGGGGGGGGGGGGGGTTAACGAGCTCCCAGTGATACACGCTCTGTCCAGCGTGAGCTCTCCGCGTCGTGCGTATAGCCACTTCCGGTCAAGGTGCACGATGTCGTGCGTATAGCCTTATACCTGTGCCACACGGGCAACTCGACTGCCATTTACAACGAATGACGTTTGAACGATCGGCCGATCAGCGTGCGACACTCCGAGCATGGGGCGTTCCACGCGCGACAGATCGCAAGCCGATTCGTCAATCATACAGATGTCATTATTTGTAAATGGCATTCAAGTTGCCCATGTGGCACGGGTATTAGTCATTCTATTTCCATCTCTTGAGGCGTTCCGCCGCAGCTTCCGAGAGGAGTTCCTGGCACCGGGGTACGTGTCCAGCGGGAAATTGAGTGTCGCACACAAAACCCAGAAGAAGGCCTTGTGTAATATATTAGGGTCATGCAGGAACTGCTGAACCGAGCAGTGCAAGCTGCTCTCGAGTCCGAGAGGGTTACACGCATTGTTCGTCAGTCACGCCTGTTACAACATATATCTTCATGGGTCCAACTACGACACCATTGAAGACCTCGTGTAGGAAACCATCGCGGCTTTGCGTGGACTACAGGCCTCCCGCCCCCAGCTGTAGAAGCCTCCGAGCCGTCCTGTGCGTGGGTACTCTCCACATGCGTCGACCAAGATCGAGCAACTCCGACTCGACACCTTCCTGAAAGGGTCTGTGCCAACCTCGCCTACTTGCCCCTCGCCCTGAACCCCCTTGACTGTCGTCGGGAGGTCCAATGTTTTCACAACAAGCTGGGTCGTCAAGAATCTAATTTCCTAATCCAGGGAAGCCCCTGGCAGCTGGGATTGCCCCTCCTCCCCCCCGGGAGCCCGCACCAGAGCGAAACTTTGCTGCAGGTGCTGCAGACGCTGCAGACCTTCTCAAGCGGCCGGCTGCAGTACCCCCCCCCCCGGCAAAGGCCGGCTGCCTAACCGTCTTCGAGATCATTGAACGGCCAACAAATGCCCCAGCTTGGGCCGAGAGGTGGCTGGCAATTAGGGAATGAACCAGTGGAGTTGAGAGGCAGCGGCCAGTGTTGGAGAGACTGGGGTAACATGGGAAATAGAGCGGTGGAAGACTGTTGGCAGCCCAGTTCCTGCTACAACTACAAACAACGTGACCATTCTCGCAGCCAATGTCTGCACTGGTGGTGCCGGGGCCAGAGGAACCAGGGAAACCAACAGGGCCCGCGACGCTTAACTTGATTCTTGCTGCCGCCGGCCCAAGCTGGCGGCAGCGAGTTCCAGCCTCGGGATCAGCGAGTCGCCAGCACTTCTCTCGTCTGTGTCGCATACGACCTGCAGATAAATGCATCGAGCCTCATATGACACTTTGTCTACTTGCTGTTCTCTTTGCTGCCCTTCTTGATAATGGAGCAGAAAGTTTGCTTATTGGAGACTTTTTTGAGCTGTGCAAAACAAAAAATAACCGCTTTGTTCCTTAGATACACTTCTGCAGTGCGCTGCAAGGCTCGGCATTCTATTCGACGAAGAGGCACGCTAGCATTTTCTTTATCTGCCAGGATTGAACCTGCCAATTACCTTTTGGTGGAGCTTTTATTGCAGGCGAAAAACGTTTGCTCGACGTTGATGTTGGCGGCTATTGGCTGGATGGACATTCAGCTGGATGTGACCCCCTTCACCAGGCGAGAGGATTGCATTACCGGCGCAACTCTCCCGGCTCTCTGTACAACAAGGCCTGCTCCAGCCTTTCCTGCCGGTGTCTGAGGCGCCCTGCAGGTGCGTCCAGCGTCCAGGAAACAAAAACAACAGCTAGAGAGCATCTTGCAGCCATTTCCACCAATGTACTACACGGAAGTTCCGGGAAAGACTGATGTGCTGCTGCATCGAGTCGAGACTGGCGACGCTCGACCAACTGCGGTGCAACCCAAAGCCCCTCATCATCCATGTACGAGCTCTCCTGAATGCAGCACTACAGAAGTGGATCGACACCGGAGCTGTTTGCAACTCCCAGAGTCGTTGGGCTTCTCCCGTCGCAGCCTCATTGCTGCAACGGTGAGAGATTCATACCAGTTTCCCTTGATCGAATCGATCATGTACGCAATCGACAACACGAAAATGTTCACAACGCTTGACTGCAGTCGAGGATAATCGAGATAGACCCAGAGGAGGTTTCGACAACCGCTTTCACCTATCACAAAGGAGTGTTTGAACATATCAAATTTGCCCGATACTTTTCAACATCGAATGGACATTGGTGTCGATGATACAAAGAGCAAGTTTGTGATGGCGTATATGAATGACGTCATTTTTCCCAATCTTTCAAGAAATACCTTGAACGTCTTAGGATTGTCCTCGAGCAGATGCAATCTGCCAACTTGACAGTTCACCCTGAAAAGAAAATGAACCTTCTTGGCTTTGCCGTTGTTAACCTGGGTTTTTCACCCCAATCGGGACAAGATGTGCGCGATAACCGATTGCCCGCAGCCGCAAGAGCTTGCAATGCTTTCTAGGATCGATTGGATGTTATTGCCAACTTGTCCCACACTGTGCCAAGATAGCTAACCCTTTGCATTTGCTTTTGTGCAAAGGAGAAAATTGGCATTGGAGACGAAAGCAACAAGACGCTTTCCCTCGCCTCTCGAAGGCAATCACCGACTTCGCTTCGTTAGTTTCCGGGCCACTTTAAACTGTTTGTTGTTCAGACTGATGCCAGCGACTCTGGCCTTGGTGCAGTCCTGCTTCATGAACACAACGGTGTTCTTCGGCCAGTTGCCTTCACCAGCCGCATGCCGACAGCGGCCAAACACTACTATTACGCAATGGAAAAGGAGTGTCGCCATTATTTTTGCCCTAAAAAAATTAAACATGTATTTCAATGGCACATACTTTCAGATCCAGACCAATCAAGTGTTTTCCTGGCCAAATAATTTGCGGAATCCAGTCGGACGTCTCGCACAATGAGCTCCGACATTACAGGCATACCACTAAGCCACTACATACAAGAAGGGAGTTTTGTTGCGGCAGATGTGCTCTCGTGTGCTCCTTTGCAAGTCCTTCCCACTCAGGACGAACATGCATTGGTGGGAATAACTGGCATTGTGGCCGACACATCAGTCAGAATGGGGGACGTTGGTGATCAGAGAACTATGCAAGGCACAGTGGGAGGGGAAACTCCGTCTACGGGTGTGCAAGAGGCTTGCAGAACAAAGGGTAGGCCGCACCGAGAGCAACGGTAGGTACGACTCATACTTGCTGAGAGAGAATGGACTTTTTCTCAGCTACATTTTTCAAGCAGACGATGCCACCCATGGCTCGCCTTTCAGGATTGTGAAACTTTGAACGCCGTTCATCAGTCACTTCCATGATTCAGCCTCATCAGGTCACAGCAGCAGCAGTATGACTTGCAATAAGTTATGCCATGTCGAGACTTGATCAGGAATCAGGCAGGATATACTGAAGTATGCCCACACTTGTCCAGGATGTCAGAAGTCAAAGCCACACGAAGGTCACGTACCAGGATTGATGCAACCAATCGTAAGCCACTCTCCTTGGCAGATTGTTGCCTGCGACCCGTCTGGGATCCTTCCCTCATAATCCGTACAGTAATCAGTATCTTCCTGTCGTGACTGATCACTTCACGAAATTGGTTGAATGGTTCCCTTTACAGAAGCTTCTTTCACAAAAAATATGGGATCGCCTTCTCGCCATCCTTACCATATCCGGCTTTCTTGCAGAGCTCATGGTGGATCATACTTCCGGAGCAAGGTTGTCTCGACATCTGTGCTGTGCTTGGCATACAGTACAAGCTCACTTCTCCGCAGTGTTTAGTCTGTTGTACCGACTAGCTGTTCGTTGGCAGACGCATCACATGCACAGCGAAAGGAAACATAAAAGCAGCATAATATATTATTGGTTTCCCAGGGAAACGAACACAAGACGTGTACATATAGAGTATTGCTTCTTACATTTGATCAGTGTGGTCATTGTTTCAGTTACTGTGGTTAATTAAAGTGGTGTTTTTTTTTTACATTCAATCAATGGATGATGTTTCAGGTGCTTCTGGTACGCTGCCTATAGGCAGTGGATGCTGTGGTTGCGACTGGGGCAGAGCAAGAGGCGACCACTGCCCTCCTGCATGGTGAGAACGATTAGGGACCGATCGCCAGTGACACATTTTCCGGGTTCCTGTGCCCTGATCGCTGTGACTGAATAAAAGTGTTTTTGTTATACTGGGTATAGAACCATGTTTTTTCTCACCACAAAAGTAAACAATGCATTGTCCAATGGTCGGTCTTCACGCAAATGTATTGTTAGCCGTTAGAGCCAAGTGACAACTTACTATTGCCCAATTCAAGGTTGTAATCCATTTGTATAACTTTTCACCAAGAACACTCGGGGGTTTTGTTGGCTGCCATCTCCGCGGCGCTTCTGTGCAAATATTTCCATACTCCGTTTCACCTTACAACTGACTGCAGCGGACGCTACGAGCTATTGGAGCCACTGGGCAATAAGTAAAATAGTAGCACCCCTAGCGGTTCAGGTGCACTCTGGGAGCAGGAGACTGTCAATAAGTAGTTTCGGTTTATATGTAGCAACGAGAAGCAAAGGGTACTTACTGCATTGTGCGCAAGTGTGGAGCATCCACAACAACATGAGCAATGGTGGTGCGGAGACAATAGCACAACAGATGCTCGACCCAGTGAAACCGAAACTACCCGTTGACAGTCTCCTGCTCCTAGAGTGCACCTGAACCACTAGGGACACTGCTATTTTGCATATTGCCCATTCATAGCTGTTTGAGTTTCCCATGACCTCCAAGAGGAAGCACATTTTTTTAAGATGGTTTGTTTTGGGTGACTCGATGAATTTTGTGAATTGCAGATTATCTTGAAACAGCGAGACTAGATGCTAGTGAGGGGCCAAACTTTTGCCGAATCGAAAATTCGGTGCCGAATCTTAGAATTTAACTAAGCCGAATTTTCGCCGATCTTTTTTAAACATTCAGTAACAATATTTTGTTGCCAAACCTAAAAGTTGATATTTTGGATTTCAGGCAAAAAAGGTTGAGGTTTCTTTTTTTTTAAATGCATATTGAGTTATTACTAAATAAGGTAATATTATGCAAAATAATTGTATAGGTGTCATTTTTGCAAGTTTACTGGCAATTTTACAGTGACGTCTTGCAGAAGTGGTGCGACACCGAGTTTGGGTAGTAGCGATCGCAGCACTATATATCTCCTCAAGAGGAGAACAACACAATCCTTTGAATCCGCGTGTTTTACCGACAACATGGCCGACAGAGCAGCTTGCCGCGAGTCACGTGGTACTCGCGGTTCCAGGAGGCGCCCGATGTATGGGAGAACACATGGAGATCAACGCAGCAATGTTGATTTAAAAATAAACAGAGTTCACACTTTTCGAAACTAGTCTGTCGTGAGGTTCGTAAAGCACTAAACACTTTATCAAAGTTTTCATAATTATGGATGCATGCAAATATTTTGAGAAGGCAATTTCCAAGGCAATGGCATTTGAAGCAGACAATTTTTTTACGCAGCGGAGATAAAGTTTTTGGGTTGGCCGGAGCGGGTCACGTAAACGGTGCAACAATTTTTGTGCGCGTTTTCTGAACAGCATGAGAGACCATCAATGCATGTAACTGCTTCTGAACAATCGTCCTCCACTGCGCCACGTTGTCTGCTGCACAATGCTGCTCTGGCAATTTTTTATTTTTTTTTTAAATTACATTCTTATGTGGCTTGCAGCTTATCGCAAATTATTGTTGTTATTCTTGAGGCAAAAAATTATTGAAGAGAACCACACTCACAAAGGCTGACAAACACACAGTTACCATGTCGCATACTCCACACCTTGCTGTAACCGCTGGTAGTACTATACTCTGTTTCATACTTAGCGTGCAACGCTGTCAAAGCTACTGGCGCGAGCGTGGGGCTTGATCTCGTTGGTCATTTGCACGAGTTCTCGCGCAAAGAAACCCATAGATGAAGCCACGCGCCCGCGCCAGTAGCTTTGACAGCGTTGCACGCTAAGTATGAAACAGAGCATACACTGCCCGATGGTAACCGCACGGCGTCCATTTGCAATCCATGGCTCCGTCGCATCTCGCGCGTGCGCAAACTTTTTTGCCAAGGCACAAATGAGAATGGTGGGTGGGGACATAGGCAAATGCCGAGTGTGCATGTCTTGGCATCTGTAACAGTTACTCTTGCGGATGCCGTGTGTAAATGCACTTCCAGCATGCTCCTTGGTGCTTGGCAAAAGTTCAACTGTCCGAACAAACCTGTGCATAATCGTTCGGCTTTGGCTAAAACTATTTTCATTTGTTTCCTGAAAGGTTAGCCAGACATAATAGATAGGTTATTACAATAGGTTGTATCTTTGTGAACCAGTGAATAATTGAGAAGAGACAATGTTGCAGATGGGAGGGGAAACCGTAGTGTAGACTGGAAAATATGTTTAGCTAATATGTTTAGCTTTGTAAGTCTGAATGGTACTGAAATTGTGTTAAATGTTCGTGTTGTCATGCACAGTTGCCCAGCTTTGGTTTATACAGTTCCAGTCTACCTCCTCAATGAAAGCCCCATTTATTAAAGACCAACAGGGGAGCTGCTTTGCCAAGGTGTAGCCTCTTCAGGATCTCTGTGGCAGCACATGAAAAGAAAAGTCAATGCAGTATTACACGTGAGGGACATTAAAAAAAAAATATGCGGAGAGCATGTATTTCAGTAGTTGTCTGTGGCGCATCAGAACACAAGGACGGGCACACAAGCAATGGATAGCATAAAAAGCACGAGGAATACACGATGACGAAGCAAGCAAGCACTGTCACTGGGCAAAATTAAAGGGGGCACAAGCATGTGGACGCATGCAGAGGGAGGGTAAAGAAATGCACAAGGCGTGCAAAGATCAGACAAACTTGTAAGTTCTAGGCACACATACGCATAGCTTACCTCTCGAAACCTTTGGCAGAGTGGGATGGAGAGTATGTCGCATCAGAGTCTGGCATGCTGCTGGGAGCAGGAAATATGCAGTTGTATGTCACCTCGCTGCTGCAATAGGGGACGGCAGAGTCGAAAGTATCCAACGGTACTGGCTCCTCCACGACCAGAGAGATTCATCTCGGCAGTGCAGTCCCTCAGGATCTTTTCTGCCTGGCAGGATGCAGCAGTCCAGCTGCTGAGATTAGGGCCTGCAAAGAGCACTTTTATACTAAAATGTTTTTCACAATGCCTGAATGATGCAATTTGGGCGATCGATAGTTTCTAACACTTAGAAGAATGGAGAGTTGGGCGAGATGGTGGGAATTCATCGTAGGGAACAGCAAAAACAGACGAGGACGTAGAAGAATCACACGGGACGAGCGCTGCGCTCGTCCCATGTGGCTCGCGCACTGGCCGCGAGCCACTCGTGGAAACCGGCACGACAAGCACAGGCACATCACAGGGCGTCTCATTTGGATGACCGGTTTCCACATTCACTCGTTTCGCCGTGCTTTGGCTGCGCATACACGCTCCAAGCTCACGAACGAAGCGTGTTCTCAGTTATGAAGCTCAAACCTGGAGGCCGGGAGAAAAAGAATTCCTGCCGGTGGCTTGCGAGATGTGGCAGCTGTTTGAGAAAACAGAGCCGTGCATTCAGGTCCAAGTAAATAAACTGCACCGCAGAACACGACGACAATGAGTGTGCAGGCGAGCTGGTGGATGCTGATCATGTTTAAAATTACCAACGTCTGGTAAAAGAGAGACAACCTAGGTGCTAGAAGAAAAAAAGATCGTGACGTTATTAGGCTTAGGTGGACATCGGCTCCATTTCGGTATGGGCAGCGTTGCCTTTTGTGACCCTGTACGCGTGGGTAATCCTCCCCCACAGAGTACAAATAAAGTATTAGTATCCTTTTGATTCAGGTAACGATGCTCGCAAACTTTCGCATTCTGTCGCCACCACTAGCGTCTCGGTGATATTCAGCTTTCTACGATGCGTAGTTTATTTACGCGGGTCGAAAACCACGGATCTCTCTTCAACAAAACACCCTCAGTTTCGAACACGTATGTCACGCAGACTGCTGCCAAATGCGACGTTCATGAAACTCACAAAAATCACCAAAACACTAACCGGAGGACGTTTTCGCGGGTTCCTCGCTCGGTCCCGACGGCGACGGGAAGCAGAAGCGCCGGTACAGCAGACTGATGGTGTCCACAACAACGGTCACCGCTGGCGAATGCCTCGAAGTTGTCCGTACAGAAACGAGGAATGTGGAGGAGGTCCTCGGTGTCGTTTTCTTGCCCGGTGCAACGTAACCATTTGCGTCTTCGCGAACCTTGCTTCGAGAACGGGATGGAGTGGGAGCCTCGGGAAGACAACCGGTTGACGACGGAGTTCAACTTGACGAGCGACGCAGCCGCGTTGCCGCGCGGGCATATCACTCCCGCGTAACAAGGCAAGGAGAAAACATAGTTCGCTCGTTTTCAAACAATATTAGCTGTATTACGTCACCTACATCCTAAGATTTGACGTGTTTGTCAAAATATAATGTGCAAGTGAGTAAAAAGAGCAATAATAATAACTTTTGCAATCTTTTCGCAGTTCACTATTTCTATTGGTCGAATTCTATGGAGGCGGTGGGGACAGGGGATGGACCCCGCAAGAGAATATAGTGCCTGTGTATTTCTATTGCTGTGAGTTTACTAGGGCGCCTTGCCATTTAGAACTGGTCATTTTTATTGACTGAAGCCCAACAAACAATATGGTTCCAAAAACAAGCTTCTCCAGAAAGCACTTGAGTGCCCCTTTAAGCAACTTTTGATTTTAAATACATAAAAATCCCATACAAAAATCGTGACAATTTTTTTTAATTACTTGTTTTTAAAACATTCAGTCGAAATATTATCTGTCAGCTTCAAGCACACTCTGAACGATGGCCATTACGTTTGCTTTTGTGGTCTGCCCTAACAAAATATGAACGTTCTCTAGTCCGCATCAAAAGGGAGGAGCAAAAAAATTATTAACCAACATAAAATACTGACTATTGAACTCAAGCACAATTCAAAGCGCCAAAGGTGGCTTTTATGATTTCGTAAAAATGGCGGCAAGATCAGGGGCGTCAAGCCGGCTATACTAGCCGTTGCAAGATTAATATTAGACGCACCGGTTTTTCTTTTCGTGTCTGTATCTCTGAAAGTCCATCTTCGTTCCTTTATGTGTGCGCGTAGGTGTGTGTAAGCACGCACAATATTATTTTTCTCTCCCGTCCTGTTTTGCTTACAATAATGCTCCACGCAACTGACGAACAAAGTAGAACTGAGAAAAGAATGTCAACGCTCCTGTTTGCCCAGAAGAGCACCACTTTTTACTTTTTTCAAGCTGAATTTGAAAGGTTATATATCGATGACTAAAACAAGTTTGTGCACGTAAAAAATCAAAAGTTATTCAAACGGTAAATAAATGTATATTTTCAAGGGTATTTTTCTAGAGAGGAATCCCATCAATAATTTTAGACACTTTGATGTAAATTAGGATGAAAGCATCTTGATTTTAGTTTTCACCATCCTGTACCTAGTTAAACTTGCGTTTCTAAACGAAGTGGTTGTCTCGATGTGGTAACCAGAGCTTTTATTTTGTTGGTTTTGCTCACAAAATGAAGATAGCTTCACAATAGGCATAGAAAACAGCCAGCGCGCTGTACACTCATTTTGTGAAATTCTTTTTTCTTCTGAAATTTCTGTTTGCCCTTTATTTACCCTCACTACTACCTCGACTCCTAGCACCTGTCTTAGTACAAATTTGCGTCATAACTTTTATCCGTTTTTTTTTACCTTCTGAACAGGCGGCGCAAACTCTAAGCCGTGTCGTAGTTTAACTTCTGGTTGCACATAAAAGTGTTCCCGCGTTCTTCAATTAAAACAAATAAAATAAATGCCGCCCGCACTGCTGTAGACTGACAAGTGCTTTGGTTTAGTTGAGGGACAACGAAAGTCTTCCAGTGAAAGAGAGTGTACGTCGTCCGTCCTCCCACCCGTATCTTATTATTTCGGTGTTACGCACTTCTGTTTCAATATACGAGTGAAATTATTTTGCATACAATTTTTTTAAGATAATGTTTTCCGAAGTAAATAATTGTATATAAATATGCATTATTATGAGTTATCCGCCAAAAGGATCGCCTATTCCTATTTATCGGGACACTGATACGCCCGTAACTTCTTTTCTGATAGAAATTAATATTTTTTTCAACAAATTTAAAACATTATACGTAGCCCCATTTATTTTACTTAATTTTAGACTTCCTCCGCATTTGAGTATTGCAGTTTGATGTTCGCAATCTTCTATAAAATGGGGTAGAAGCTTTCTATGTTAACAAAACAAGGTTACAACCATGGGGGTTTCCGGTCTTGTTATTTTCTTGTCGAACACTTCAGTAAAAATACCTATTGCAAAAGAGTTGTATCTTTGTAGACTGAAACTGAGTTAAATATAGAGACAGCCTAACCGGTCATATTTGACCTTCGGGAATACGGTCTTTTAGTATAGTATGTATTTTCGAATGAATGAAGTGGATCCTGTTTACGTTGAGACACAACAATCTTCCGAGTCTGCAGGACACAAACTAATAAATATATTGAAAAAAAAGGAAGTTACTGTCTAACGCTAAGTCATGAGATTAGACTCAAGACGCTCTAAACCTTTAATTGCGTACATTTCCAAACCTCTATTTGCATTTCGCTCATTCTTTCCCACCGTTTCAGTAATGCAGTTTGACGTAACCGGGGACCCGTCAAGCTTTAGTACAGCTTTTCTACCGGCCGCCTCTTGATCGATTAATTTAAAAACAGATGCATAATTGTTTCCCATTGCAATTTTTGAGCTACTACTCCGTGTCGTAACAAGACTATGAATTTTTATAGACGTTTATTTTTTGATTATGAACGGACTAGTTTTAAACTCTTCGAGGAACTTGTTCAGTTGGAAAACTGATATTTCCATGTCTGGAGGCATCGCTTGGAATAGAAGCACTTCACAAAAATTTACAGTTTGGTCTGCGTTGGTGCCTGTCGTTGACATTGTGAGGCACGTTCTCTTCATCTTTGTCAAGAACGAGGCTATGCCTTAAACATTTACATGTTAATTTGCACCACTAAACTTTCTCTAAAATGAAAATCAAAATATCTAGTTGTTTTTTCCTTTCATTCCATTTAAACATTATCAGTGCTTAAGGGTTGAAATCTTACATGCAATCATATACACCTAGCATTATGAGCCTTTGGGAAAATGCTCAAATTACAATTGCGCAAACTAAAGCAAAATTATTTGAGGACTTAAAAATATTCTTCCTAACAATCCTGTAAAGTCTAGGAAAAATGTAAATCCTAAATGAGCGACACTCACTTGCTTTCGTTGATGATGACGTTTTCAAAATTGGAGATAGCAGAAGCACACAATTTCTGAATACATTTAAAACTCAGCTTCGAACTTACAAAATGATATCAAAATGTTCGAATTTACATAATGTTTTCCACCGTCAAAAAAGCGATTCATGTCGTTCCTGATCAGTGCCTCACTGCAAAACTAACACTTATTATAATTTATCACTCCATAAATAATAAAATCACAAAGCTCCTCAAGAATCACTCCCACTACACCTTCATTAACAACAAGATGCCTTCTAAGTTATATAAAACGTAGTATAGTCCGGTAGTGAATTGTTTTAGGCCCATTATTACTTTAACTTATAACTGACTTAACAAATTTACAATCCTCCCTGTGCGTTTTTAGAACATGACTGCGGCATTTACGTATTTATCGCAACCCCAGATGATCAAGTACCGCTACAAAATGACCAAAACATTATCGAACAGTGGTGTCATGACTGAAAGATGAGCATCAACATGAAAAATTCAAGTTAATACATTCAGATCAGTGCCACCTTGTGTAAAATTTCCTACCACCTTTTAGCATTAGCATTGGTGCCTTCTCACTACGAAAGTATTTAAGACTTCACCTCACCAGCGACATAAAATGGAACAGTCACATTCAAGAAATAATTTTCAAGTCTAGCCGCACACTTAGGTATCTAACACTGAACCTTACTTCGCTTTACAATAATTAAAAATGTTATCCTAGACGACCCTCTCAGGTCACAATTGAATATGCTTGATGGATCAGATCACCATTTTTTAGGTATCGCACGAACGAAATAAAAAGCATAAAACAAAGCATGAAAGGGACACTTACAGGGTATTTATGCTCGCCAAGGTTTTATTAAAGCGCAGCTCTTAGGCGCCCGTTTCCGGCTTCAGCCCGTCGGCGTCGGTGTCGCCGTCGCCGTCGGCGTAACCGAGAGGTCACGTGACCCCCATGACGTCACGTGGCCCCCCGAGTGAGGTTGAAGGATGAGGAGAGGAGGAGGAGGAGGGGTATACCCTCTCCTCAGTACCCTTCCATCCTCCTCCTCAAGAGGTGCGCTCTAGTTCGGCGTTATAGGGAGTTGTAAACGACTTTAATTTTTTGAACATGACATAAGAGAGCACGACTACCCAGAACACAATTTGCAGCTCGGAAATCGTTTTCTTTCCGCCCGAAAACCGCCGATCTAAAACTGGCCAGTTTAGGTCTCGCTTACTCTATTATCCGGGGTCACGTGAGGTTGTCCATGGTTTAGAAACACACCACAAATATAATGGAAGTCGTGGGTCATTGAAGGTACACACTTAATATTCAAAAAAAAATAGGACATCTATTTGTTAGGGTTTCTAAAGAACTGGAAATTTGTTGATTGAAAAAAAAAGTTGCACAGAGAACCGGAAGCACTCTGTGCATTCCTTGCGTAATTCTCACGATGGCGTCGTATCGCAGGAGTCTTGGGCTGGACGGTTGAACTAAGCAGCAACTCAAGGCCGATTCACACGAGGGTCTAATCCGCGGACGGATCGATCACGTGGCGACATGTCCACGGTTCGCCCGTCTCCCAAGCGCATGTTCACGAGGGAGACGACGAGCAGGCGCCAGTGAGGACGGACCGAACCTGTTCGCCACCCCACAGTGCCCCGAAACTTCAACTGTGGCACCTTTGTCCAAGAAAGAAATCGACGTTTGCTACCGTGATAAAGAATCGTACGCCGCTATTACGTGCAGATCAAGACAAAACAGCATGATAGGCTTCGCGAGAAGTGCTATTAGGTTTACTAACTCAAGGCAAGACAGTGAATCAGGCATGGTCCTGCTCGAGAAGGGTTCGGCGTAGAAGCGACGAATTTCTGGGCTCGCGGAGTGGCGTCTGGAAATGCTTTCACGCACTCCGGGCTCGTGCACTACACTCAAGCACACCATAGCCACGAGAAATATCTTGCTCGGTGAAAGCCTGATCGGACGTGCTAGAATTATCGCGGCGTGCTAGACGAGTTTTAACGGGAGATTCTTAACACGGACCCGGACGAGTACCGGTACTTGCGTTGCGTCAGCCGGACAAAGTTTCTGCAGTTTCTTTCACTCGTAGAACTAAGAATCGTGCGACAAAGTGAATCAGAAAACAAACGAACAAAAGAAAATATTGCAGCGTTGTCAGACAAAACGCTTTTTAATTCAATCTCCCGCCGAAACTCCGCGAGTTAAAAAGGTGCTCGACTTTATCAGTTTGCGCGTCTGCGAACGAGGTGCGTATCGCAGGAATCGGTGACGTGACGGTTACGTGGTACGCGGTCAGCGGACGAAAATCGCGATTCGTTCCGTCATTTGAATCGGCTATAAGCAGTGGCGGCAAACGACGAGCGTGGGACCTCTACTTCAGATGTGTTGTTCGCGGTATCAGCGAATCAGTCTAGCTTCGAAAGAGAAATTGTTTACACATCAAAACAATTGGGGTTTAGTCCGTACAACACGCGCGATGACCAAACTGATTCGCAGGAAGACGTCGCCGATTCGTCGCCCCTTCTCCTGGCAGAACACACAACGCTCGTGTTACGAACCAGAATTGCCAAGAGCTTGAGAAACGGTGAAACTTCGAACACGAAGTTCCTCACATTTGCGATTTTCGTGGGAGGTGCGTGTTTTTCGTCTGCTTCGCACGGCCGGAAAAACGAAGGAAAGAAAAAAGAAAAGAAAACGCAGTTGTGTGTAGCCACGTGACTTCCGGCCAACTCTCTCCTCCTCTACGTTCCTTCTTCCACCCAAGTGCAGTTTCGGTTTCGGTTTTGAGCAGTTGCGTTCTTTAGCTTTATTTAAAATATACCTGACGCTGTAGAAAAATATTGATTGGATAGGCTTCTAACACCGCATTAAACCGCATGGCAAAAAGTAAAACAAAAATTATTTTGGGGAGTCAGTCTCCCTTTAAGGTGCGCTTTATATTTTTTCAGACTATCCTTTATATGGCAGCGTCACGTCATTTCGTAATTGTGCAGGCCTCCAAACACTTTCTTTGAGACATAAGCTTTCCTGCTACTCCTTTTTTACAAAAGATATTATCACCACCCGAAGATGAAAACCGTACAATTCCCAACACCCCGGACCGAATTTCCTCGCGAGTTGACAATGTATGCGACATTGAATTTATTTATGCTTCTTTTTTTTTTTTTTTTGCAAATACAACACTATCCTTGGCAATTACGTAACAGAATCTCTCGCCATGTACGGCTGTTAAAAAAGCCAACAAGCTAAATTAAAAAAATGTTTTATTGTCTTCCCTAGTAATAGTAATCAGACATAAAAGTGTAATAAGAGCTATAATTAGGGTTCGGATTTTTCGGTTTAAACCGATAAAAACCAATAAAGGTACTCCGAATCTATTTTCGGAAATTTGGTTTTAAGCGAAAAAGGTCAGTTTTTAGGTTTGGCATTTTCGATTTAAACCTATAAAAACCGATAAAAGTACGTCGAATCCATTTTCTAAAATTCAGTTTTAAGGGGGGACACTGGCTAGAGGTCGAACTTCTGAACTACTCAAGGGATCGGAATGAAATTTGCAGGGGAGATTTAGCTTCAGATATAGGTGTACTGTGCAAACTTTCAGCTCTCTCGGACAAATTTTCATACCTGCATAAGATGATGTGTCACTCTTCATTAATAATCTATGATATGCAAATGAAGCTATTAAGCACCATTTTGACTGCTTGTATATAAAGTGGGGGGTATAGGACCTCGGGCTATCTAGTTTTAATAACTTAAATGTAAGTATTTCAGGAAGAGTTATTACCTCAAAATATGAGATGCATATCTGTCCTATGTCAATTTTTAAAAACTTAGTTTTTTATCACTGAGAACTTCAACTTAAAACAAAGTAAAGTAGATAGCCCGATTCCCCAGTAAATTTCAGTTCAGAAACATCTTGATTGTGGTATCAGAATACTTTCACCTTCGAATAAAAGATTCCTTCGTATGAAATTTGCAGCAAAAAGTGGAACTGAGAAAAATGCATTCAAACATTGAACTCCTTTACTTTGTTACTGCCTCACAATGTCTTGAAAATTGAACTATTTGGCGTATGGTTATCAAATTTGGTGTGAGGGTATATAATTAGTTTCTAAAACTAAAAACCTCAAAATTGAAAACTGAATTTTTTCAAAAAATATTAAAATTTAGGCCCATGTCCCCCCTTAACGGGAAAAGGTCACTTCGACCTTTTAGTTGTACCGCAGAGCGGTGGCGAAAAAGTTTAACATCAGTGCCTATCGAAACGTGTCGGAATGTATGGGATGCACGGGTGGCATCACGACGTTTTCGTTTAATGTGCGCATCATCGATAGAAACGTGAAGTCCGAAATGCCTCATGACTTCGGCGTGTACGTGCGTGTTTTCAAAGTCGTTGTTAGGAAGACTGAATTGATGCAAGCTCTGCATGTTGTGTTGTGCTTCAAAACGTCGCACCGTGTCTCTTTTGGTGGGCAAAATTGGTTGATTGGCCGATTTTAGCTCGGGCAGCGCTTCATCTCCTCAGCCTGCCAGTGTCCAGTGTTAGCGTTGAGAGTGCATTCTCGAAGCTCAGTGTCATATTAACAGGAAAGAAAGATTGCGGATCAACGAGGAGAACCTGGGGAAGTACAAGGGTGTGTGCACTATAATGAGATCACGTAATCCTGATATACAGAAGGCGAAGTTCCATGATTTTGGGCATATATGTTTCATATCTGACTTGTTTGTACTTGTATTTTTTTTGTCTCTTTGACAGTTGCACACATTTGCGAAATGAAGTGTCCATTTTTTTCAGTGTATCTGTGCCGTTATTCTTTGAGTAATCAAATTATCAGAGTTACAAGAATAATACGATCCGGTGTCCGTTGGTGTTTATTTTATATTCACCGCAAAAAGCCGATAAACTTTCGTTGGCATAAATATACGCCGAAAAAACCGAAAATTTACTTTTAAAATAAACACCGATAAAAGTGCGCCGAATTTTGAAAAAATAGAAACCGAAAAATCCGAACCATAGCTATAATCCTGTGTTTGTCTTGCAGCTGTGCCAGTACGTGCTTTGTTTATAGAGTTTTTTTATGTATTAGATAATTTAACCATGGCATTTTTTACATTACGCCAGTTTGCCTTGCAGCATAGATTAAAAGCTAATAGGTCATTACAATTTCCTCGATGAAGTACTTGAATAATTGTTGTATAATCCACCTAGACCTGTCCTCAAAAGATATAATATATATATATATATATATATATATATATATATATATATATATATATATATATATATATATATATATATGGGTGAAGAAAGGTAAATAGAAAAACAATGGACCGGGAAAAGTTAATAAGTCAAAGATGCGTACTGTCGGAGTTACTAATGCGAAGTTTAATAATAATAAACTTCGAATTAATAATTCCGACAGTACGCCTCTTTGACTTTATATATATATATATATATATATATATATATATATATATATATATATATATATATATATATATATATATATATATTTGATATTTTTGCTTGAGTTCAGAAGTTCTATAAAACAAAAGGTGAAAAGTAATAGTATAAAAATGCGCTAAATATAATCTTACCGCATTGAGTACATTGTTCTCACTTTCTCCGGTAATATTCTTGCATGGCTCCGTGCAGTTAAAAAATGTATACGGTGTTCTGCGCTCTGAAGTGGGCGACGACATGTTTAACTTGTAGCATGGTGATCCGCTATTGGCCAAAATAATACGAGTCGCGCACGTTAATCGATATAATAAGGACGAAATATGCGACAGCAAAGTTTTATATTTACGATCTTAGAAAGGTAATTGTCAATCAGTATATTATTTGTGGCGTATTAATAATAATATACCCATGCTCTCTTAAAACCTTCGAATAGTTCGAAATTTGCTAAGCAATGCACACACTTCATTTTCATCAAAATATACAAGCATGCGTGGATATCCTGGAACATCTTATTTATCTAAGCGTTTAAAATCGTCGATGTAAATCTGCCCGCGAACATTAGGTTTAATTTATTTTCGCATGAACCAAGAGTTGCAGAAGTTGACAAAGGCTACAAGGAACACGCTGCTCACAGTATACATATGTTGAAATTTCGGTTGTCAAATGAACTTAAATTAAGTGAAATAATATTTTACGTTCGCAGCGTATCAGCAAACTCTTACATAAAGCGTCACTGAATTACACGGACGCCTGTGACGACTTTGTCATCCGTACACAAGGTGAAATATATTCACGCGAATTATGTAATACAAACAAAATATTTGCTTTTTTGACCCATCAGTTCTTTTTTTTTTAGCCTTTACTTCAATTTATGATCCTTTACATCTTAATTTATTGAAAAATGTGGGGATCAGTGGCCTTATTTACCATTTGAAAACACTGAGGACTTGTTAACTATTAAGGCGATATTAAGGGCTCTTATAATCCGACGTAAGGCGAAATAGGTCTCGCACTATTTCTCGCCAGGCTAGCCAGACCAGAATGCTCCGCGCGCGCTCGCCTGGCTCGCCGCACTTGCGCAGTAGCACCTGGAGTCCAGGAGCAGGGCGGACTGTAGAGCATCTGTGACGTGCCGGGGCACGTAGCTAGCGCCGACCATTTCTGGCGGCCACGCCGATCACGTCGGATTATTTTGAGCCCTTTATACCCCAAGATAAGCCTCGCAGGCCTGCGGGAGCGGCACAACGACGCTACATTGACGAAAAGCAGACACTCTATTCTAGAGGCCGGCGTCCTAACGCAGCCGATGGGGTCGGCGGCATTCGGCGCGATCGGCCGTCATCGGCGCGAAGATGGGTTCGCAGTCATTTCGCGCCGGCTGCGTCGACGCCGCCGGATCAGCACCCATTTCGGGCGGGCTCGCCGGGCTGCAGCTGCATAGGGAAAATGGCGGCGCTTTATGCGGACATGACCGGTAAAACGTTCTGAAGTGATGCTGGAGCAGCCGGTCACCGTAGTCGACAAGCTGCTCGAAGTTATACGGCAACATCCCCGTGTCTATTACACGAACTCAAATGACTATAGAGTTTAAGAACAAAAAAAAAAGCATCACAACGATTGGGCAGCTGTTCGGCATCGACACGGGTTAGCTGTTCGGACTGAATACGCTTGCGGCGCAGGAGATGCAACAACAGTGCTATCACCATCTTTCTTCGTGTTAGATACGTCCAGGCCATCCCCCTTAAAAACATCTGACGTTCAAAAAAAAAAAAAAAAAGGTTGGAGGACATCTAAGCACTTTTTATGAGTCGTGAATTCGAAAGCATGCCCTATTGCTTCCGCCTGGCGTTATCAAAGGGCCTCGTCCTCTCGAAGCCTTAGACGCTCTGAATTGCGATCCGCTTGCGTCTCTCGACGGCCGACCGCGAGGCTCTCGTGGAGTGGCCACGCCGCGCTGAGCTCGGCCGTGCAGCCTTTCCGGTGTCTGCCCGTGCGTCTCTGCGGGCTCGGCGGCCAGCCGCTCCCTCTTACCGGCGGCCGGGCCGCAGCGCCGCCATGGAGAGGGCTTCTCTGGTGGCGTTCCTTGAAAGAACGCCGCGCGAGAGCCAATGGGGGCCTCGCTCCTTGAAACTATGCCGCGCACCACTCATTAAATGACGTCATCTTTAGCTCCTTTGACTCCACGTGAGATCCGTGAATAATTTCTTTGAAATAATGTCGTGTTCACTTTTTGTATTTTGCAAGTTCATTTTCTTCATTGTTGTGTGTGGCTGATATCTAGTTGGCATTTTCGGCCCAGTGTTTGCTTTTCTTCCTTTTGTTTTTTTTATTCCTGTTTTGCATTAGTGGACGTCTTTGCTTTGTACATTTTTGACACCGCTGTGTTCCTGTGAGGGGGCTGGGGACCAGTCAAGCTCCTTGTAAGCTTTTTTCCCCTGCTCCCACCATATATACATGTATATGGTAATAAACTATTATTATTATTACGTGCACCGTCTCCAGACTCGGTGCTTCGGAGCTTGACTCCGAAGCCCCGGAGTTACGTGCACCGGAAGTGACTTTTGGCCATCCAGTGGAAGGAGTCAGTGACTCCTTGTCTCCGGGGCGGCTACTGAACGCGCCCAATGGGAGCATATATCCATCAGATTTCTGCTGCAGGCGACAGGCTTCACTCCATTGGGACAGGGGAAGAGGCCGTTTGACGCGGCTTCAAAAGCTGATGACGTCGGTTCGATCCATGGGATAGTTAATTCTTTCGCATTAAGAAACAAACCACACACGCACACACACACACACACACACACACACACACACACACACACACAAAAAAAAAAAGAAAACGAGAAATGCATTTGGTTACAATGGAGTACGGAACAGCACACGACAGTACTGCATTCTAAAAAAAGCCCGTGCGTCTGCTTTCCCGCACAACACTCCGAGAGCCAATCACCACAAATTACGGAGGCAACTCAGTGAATGGCGATGCCGAAACATATGTTTAGACTAAAAAACGCAGTCTGAGTTGTGACATTAAGCAAGGCAAGCGTGACGTTTTGCATTGCTTAATGTCACAACTCAGACTGCGTTTTTTTGGTCTAAACATACGTTTCGGCATCGTCATTTGCTGAGCTGCCTCCGTGAGTTGCGGTGAATGGCTCTCCGAGTGTTGTACAGAAAAGCAGACGCGAGGGCCTTTTTTAGAGTGTAGAAACGGCGCAATGGCGCCTCGCAGAAAAAGAGGAAAAGCGCGCGCTCGAGGTAGGGTTCTTCGCATGCCCCGCGATGGCAGTGCGCCATCGCAGAAGTTGAAGCAGGTTGAATTGTAGACGGTGACGTTTTCTGACGGGCCCAGCGTAACCGGTGTGACGGAGCAGACTTCAGCCAGCGCTCGTGTGCGCACGGGAGACGTCGCAGTATAACAACGCCTTGAAGTTTGCATAAAAATACGGCCTGCCAGAAACATTAACTCGCTGGAAAATCTATAATTTATTAAAATGTCAGTTTTACATTTAGAGCAGTAAGCATATAAGTTTCCAACGTCTTCGTTTCAATGTTGCTTCAAGATTGACAAAATCGCTTTTCTAATGCATGAAATATTTTACATGGATGTGGGAAAATCAGAGTACCGTATTTATAAAATTGAATAAAAATATCATCTTTCTAAAGGGAACATTCCATCAACTTGTCTTTAAGAGCAATGTATTTGACACTTGATAGTGAATTTGACTACTGTATAATGTTCTTGTTATGAGAATTTCAACTTTTCTCGTATATTCTGCCATTTCAACTCAATGTGTGTTACTAGATTTTCGTAGCAATAAATCTTAATTTAATTGTAATTTCAGATTGAAATTTTGTGATTTCTTCTGAACCATCTGATAGCTTATTTCGCAGCAATTGCGCGACTCTGATTCGCCAACGTAGAATGCTAGTATAACATCTGCAAACAAGAGGCCCACTCTCGTGTATTTGTGAAGGCTTCGGTCCTTGAGATGGGTCGTCGAATAGGCGCTTCTTTTATTGCACTTGTCTCTTCCATTGTACTTGACGCTTCATAAAGCGATCAAGGAAAAGGCGAGCCCCTATGTCAAATAAACCATGCGAAACAATGTAGTCTTATCTGCACTGTAGATTTAAAGTCATGCGATCCAAGGAATTTCAACTAGGCCACAATGCAACAGAACCACCGAACTGAGTCATGGAGTCAACTTAGTTCCATATCTTCCCCGACGTTGTCGGTGTTTATTTAAAATTTGGACTATATAATAAATATATGATAGCGACAGCTCTGGCTAACAGTCTATAGAATAGAAATATTTTAAAAGTGAATATATGACTTTTTTGCTGACAAACTTATTAATATATAAACAAAATATCCGTTCTCTTAAACTACGTTTTTATTCTATAAACCCTAATTATTATAGACAATGCATGCAATCGGCGTGACACAAGTCCTGGAATTCGAATCGGTTATTTGCTAACAGCGATAATGAAATTGAAACAAACGTAGTTAAATGCAATTTTTGGAGCGTTAAAATACCAGCTCGTTAAAAGCAGTACGAAAACATTGCAACAAAAATTAGAATATTACCCAATAGACATGAGAGTCCGGTCATCCCACGACTCTTTGCTGCATTTTGAGAAGGTTGGATACTGGGTGCGTTCACCATTTCTGCTCATCACATGACCATCCTTAGGAGTACACCCCTGTTTATTCCTTTTATCGTCCCACTCAACTCCCAACCTGTAAATAGAACACAGGAATATACATGTCACCATGCCGACTTAAAAATAATCGCGCCTTATGTTAACAATTTTATATGGTAAAAGTGACCCTTGCAGAGTACAGAAAGTGGTACAGCTTACGTTTAAATTACGAGCGAGGCTCACGAGGAGTTTATTTTTTCAACTTGTGAATGAAATGTATCATTTCGCAAGTGAGCACGCATAATAATGGTGCTGAATTGGGTACCATTTTAAAAGAGCCAGTAATAATGATGTCAGTTCAGTATTGTAGAGAGTAGTCGTTTCGACATGTTGCTCAATATAATGCAGATTATTCCTCTTCAAATAAAATATACAAATAAAAACAAATTTCGGGCTTTCCGGTTCAATCCTTAGTCCCACTTTCGCACAAAAAGCGAATATTTCATAACGTTGAGCGTGTCGACTCGTGCATTTGGATTAAATTATTATATTTCTTTCATTTCTAGTATCTTCTATCATTTTGTGAAAAATATTTATGGCAAAACGTAGTGACCTTAATAGTATTTATTTCCTGTTTACATCCCGAAAACTTAAATACAAGCTTACAAATAGTTTTGTTTGCAGTTACATGTATATTTATTTTATTCCTCATGTGAACGGATATTTTTAGAATGTTTTAGAGATTATTAAGGTGGAGTGACATGGGATTAAATATTTGTAAGAATAATGCTAAATTATTTATAAGCTTCATTTAAAGAGCCCTAAAATATACACAATGGTATCTTGATTGATGCACCTACCAGACACACTATAAGAAGAGCAATCTATACAAAAGATATCGACTCACAAGTTAGCGATTTGTTGAACTGCAGCGGGAATACCCGAAAATGTCTTGCCGTCATCCGAGCCAAGTGCCACCCGCCGCCTCGAACACACCCCGTAGGCGTAGGACGCGGCTGCCGGAAATTCACAGATGCAAGAGCATTTTATACATTTCAGCAAAAAGATGCTAGACTCTGTATAGCGACTTGCGTAAATGAACAGTTCTAATAACAATTGTTTTTAGAAAATCAACTGAAGTTAATCAATCATCGTAGATTGCCCTGCGAATTACCAAAATACATATTCGTCATTACTTTCTACGGTCAATAAATATTTTACATATGTCGATTACGGTTTAACCGGTGAAGGACGACTTAGGTTAGCTTTCTTATTGTCTTGTTCGTGCTACACTCTAATTTTTCAGTTATTTGCCCGTGTGCTCGTAATTAATTAGACGTTTTACGCAACACAGCTAGACGGACACTTTGATAACGGTATAATTTGGTGAATGCACGAATTTGAGAAAATATATAACTTATATTCTGCTATCTAGAAGTCATGACTAATGCTATTTTTTATGTATTTATATATTATGCTTTTTCCCTAAGCGAAATAACTGCTGTGTATTACATTGTTGCTGACTGAAGATGTTATTTGAATTTCGGTAATATATTGCGGATTGAATATAATACATATTCTTCGAAGATTTGTATGTTTCTCTGACCTTTCGTTTACAACCCTTGCGAGTGTGAAACGAAGAGGGTAAAGTCAGGCAGTTGCACGCCGAGTTTTTGAAACCCTTTGTTTAATAAAACGAATTAAGAATTTTCTCCTCAACTTTAACCGAGAGACACAAAATTACTTTTTTTCTGGGTTGACAGCGGAGAGTTGCTGGTCTGATTACTGAAGGTGGAATAAATTGTCGCCGTAAGCGTTAAAGGTTGTTTTTTTCTTTTTATAATACGGTGAGATATCTTTTTCTTCTTAACGCCTCTGTAGAATGCAGCCGTCACTGTTGTTTCCCTCGGGGCACAGTGAATGAAGATGACGCTCTCATTGTTAAAGAACATGGCTACCCTTAGAGTCACTAAATAAAGCTACGCTTTCAGAGTACCGAAACTCCCAAACTACGCGCCTGAAGCGCGTCAGGCGCCACCATCTTGGGTCCGCGGCGCAGATGGAGGGGTGCCTGTAGCTAAGCCAATCCGAGCTGTAGCCGTCGCCTGCGCCAGCTGCCGTAGCCGCAGCTGTGGCAGCGAATCAAGGTCGTGTTGTTCGTATCTCGTCATAAGAAGGAAAAAGTGCGTGCTGAGCGACGGACTTCGGCGTGCGCGCGCAGTAAACAGTAAAACAGCAGCATGCAGCGGATCGCTGGACCCAAGATGGTGGCGTTGAAAAAACGCGATGATGATGATAGCGACTCACGTGACTGCCGCTGTCCAATGCCGCCGCAGCGAACCAGAATATTGTTGAATAGAGCGACTGTATTGTCGGCAAAGTGCCAAAGAAAAGGAATGCGGCACTCTGAAAGCGTAGCTTTATTTAGTGACTCTAGCTACCCTAATTGTCCTCCGCATGGGCGGTAGCGCAAAACTCCGTTTTTAGTTGGGAGTAGCAGCGCTTGCATTGCTGCGAATGACGTTTTATTGCGAGATTAAAATACGGCATTCATCTGTTTTTTTCTGCTGACAATTAATACAATTAAACCACCATTTATGCCATAATCAAGCGAAAAAAAATTGCACGTGCACACAGGCACAGAAAAAAAAAAAAAGCTGCGGCTCTTTGAATATTGTAGTGCATGAAACATTGTTGAGATCGGTTATCGTAACGAGGCTGTGATGACTTTAACTATTTTGCTGCGTTTGGAAGTGATTTCTATTAAAATTTCAAATACAATGAGAGGCTTCACACTTAATTATTCAATATTAAATTAACTAATTGATTCATTTACCATCGAGGAAAAAGCATTTTAAACGAGAGTAGGGATTTGGAATATCAATGAGAGTGGTTGTATAGGCTCACAAAGGTAGTGCTGCATGTAGGCACGTAGGTAAATGGAGGATTATAATATCTACCCCTTCAGAATCCAAAGAAAAAAAAAATTAGAAACGAATGAGCGGTGCTCGTCGTCACGTGCTGCTTCGGTTTCATGGATGGTTCGACCTACTTCTTGAAAGTTTCTTTGAAATGTTCATAAAACTGAATAACTGTGTTACGAAAATTTTTGAATGCAAGATAATATGTTCACAAAAGCTCTGCGACATTGTATAGTATGCCTTTTTTTATAAAGCAAGTATTACCTTTCATCTCCAGTCGGTACGCCATGACAAAGTCGAAGACTTGGTGACTGAAAGTAGTGGCGGCCGTTATTGCACTCTCTATATGAATGCAGAAAAAGGCACACATACCTTGTTAGCAAATAAACCACATCACTATTGTTAAAGAAACTTTGATTATTTGCCCATTCTCTGAACATTCCGAGAGTTAGGTGTGAGTCGAGAGACGTTCCTCTGCTTTTTGTTGTGTTTTTAAATATCTCGAATATCAATTCGTCTTCAGCCTATTATTAAAAATAGAGGGCAGATTAATCATATTATTCAATTCATATAAAATTGCTACAAAATCATACATTTTTTATTTTACAATTAGAAGTCACAAACGCAAATCAATTCAAAAATTTAGATACAGACGTTTGCTTTAACTACAAATTTAATCATTCCAACGAGCGAGCATTTCATTGTGCTCACATATAAAATGGTCTAGACAGAATTAAAAGTAGTTTGTCATAAAGTGATTAATATTCTAAAATTCTGCCTTTTGTTTTGTGGTCTGGTTTTTTACCACCAAAAGGCGTAGCTGCGTAGTTTCAGCCGAAAAGCACGACCTCTAGCATCAGTCGTTGATCAGTCGCAGTCATGCCTTTTCCTCAATCTCTGCACGAATGGTTCAATGAAAAAATTGGAAAGATATTGTGTAATGTTGTTTTAATTTGTTTTATTGACTGTATCTAGAACGGATAATACCTTTATAAAGCTGACAACTAAACAAGAGAGTTTAAAAGAAAATGGAATCTGCAGAGCGGTTCATACACCTTTTCTTGTGAATACCCTTGCTAAACCCCAAATTAATATATATATATACAGGGTGTTTTTTTTTAAGCTTAACAGATTTGTTTAAAAAAAGCCGTGAAAGTTACACTTATGCCGCTTATGGAGGTGAGTTACACGGCCAGGGGGACATATTATAGGGGGCTAATCGTAACGATCAGTCGGCTAATTACTTAAAATTAGTTAATTAACTTTTTTAATTAATGAAAATAGACTAACGGTTCCAATTAGAAATTTGCTCAGCGTCGTCGAAAACTCCTAAATCAGTCATTTTCAGAAAGACTTTGAGCTCGTGAGAAGCGTAGTAGTGAACTGAAGTTACCACTCGTTTAGCAGGTACAAAGCTAGAGGTTGCGATAAGGCACCCGCGCGATTTTTCCGTCTCTTATCTATCCCCAGCCTTGTACCTGCTCCACGAGTGGTAACTTTAGTGCAATACTACGCTTCTCACGCGCTCAAAGTATTTCTGAAAATGACTGATTTAGGGGTTTTCGATGACGCTGAGCAAGTTTCTAATTGAAACAATGTGTCTATTTTCATTAATTAAAAAGTTAATTAACGAATTTTAATTAATTTGCCGACTGATCATTACGATTAGCCCTCTATAATATGTCCCCCTGGCCCTATAACTCACCTCCACACGCGGCATAAGTGTAACTTTCATGGCTTGTTTTAAACAAGTCCGTTAAGCTTAAAAAAAAACACCCTGTATATATATATATATATATATATATATATGTTGCTAGAATATTGCAGCTTATTAAAAATAATAGCCGCAGTTTTATTAAAGATTTTTTGTACTGCAACTAGAGCTTTTACGTTAGCACTCACCAAGTTCCCCTTTGTAATATACCAGCCACCCGCGCGTTTTATTTATTTTGCCTCAAAGGAAAGCACATGCTCTCCTTAAAGGAAAAGGTCAGATCGGATATGACCATGTCAAGGAGGTGGTAGGTTGTTGGAACGCCTAATCGAATACTGTGGACGATAGATATCTCGTCTGTGAAATAATTGTTATACTTTTTGCCCGTGATCGCCATCCTCAAATTTAGGTTTTTTGACAGGTCCGGAGAGAGGGAACATGCAAAGGAAAAATGCGGACTGGTTCTGCTCGTTGACGGCGATGGGTAGCGTGTCCATCGTTTCGTGATAGCTGGAATTGTAGGATTCAACGAGCTTAGGAAGACTCTCGATTCATCTCCTCGTTCTTGTATACTCAAGGTAGTTATAAACTCGACTCATTACGGTCCGTTGTATACATTCCACTATCGAAGCTTTTCGCTTCAAATACACAAAATATAGCTTAACACCATTCTTAGCAAGAAGCGACCTCACTAATTTCCCGTAAAATTTACAACCATGGTCCGTGCATAAAAACTCGCTTTTCTTCATTTTACAAAACTCAAGTTTAAGCGCTCTCACAACCTCCTGTACAGTTTATTGAGAAATTAAGACTGCAAAAATAAATCACGAAAGCGTGCCGATTACGGTCGAAATGCACCTGTTCCCATCTTTATACTTTTCAATTTTCTGAATTTCCACGAGGTGCGCTTTATACACGTCTCTGAGGCCCATGCACAATCGTTTGAGGTATAATCGAGGACGTTTAGTTTCCCTAAACAAAATGTATGCATAAGAACCTTCTAAAAACTTTTCCACTATTTTCCGTTCTGTGTGTCGCGCGGGTCTATTGACTCCAACGAAGGATGCACGATGACCGGCTCTTTAGTAAACAGCATTGCTCCTCTTATTTGGCGAGGCACCATGTTTTGTTTTTTGGCCTTGGGTGGTATGAGCGACCTCCAAACGCTGAAAGATCCAGGTAGCAATTGATTACGGCAGAAATGGCGCCTCTCAACCAGCGAGGTTGTCAGTTGTAGAGCTCGCAACGTATTGGTCGATGATGTTTGATTCTTCGACTGTCTCTCCGTGAATTACCAACTTTCCATCTGAGGTGTACGCAACCACGGACAAAAGGGCCTTCAAGTGCGCCTCGACCTTCTTTCTTAGGCGGCGATGAAAAGCATAGGAAATGCCATTGTTGGCAAAGTAATCTTTTGTGCCGTCTAAACTTTCTTCCATGCCTTTTCGGCAAGACGTTTGGACGGTCAGACAGCAGCATTACCAACGGGGAAGGCCGGCAGCGGGAACGTCGCTGGCGGCGGCGGCGGCGGCGGCGGCGGCGAAGATTCGGTGTTATGCTCTGGTGAAACCTCACGAAGACGCTTCGGTGAAGTGGGCGAAGAGGATGATGTGCGCCGAATGCACGATCGTGCTCTGGCCATCCTTCTTTTTTAAAACGGTCATAACCTACTATGCTCTTTGGCGGATTTCGCTTGAGCAACAGCGTCGTGACACGATTGATATGGGTAGGAACAAGCAAATGCTTTTGGCTCGTGATATTAAAGAGTGAATCAAATCCACGATATTCGAGTTCTGAAGGGGTTGTCCTCTATTATAATGTCTAAGGTGTGCGGATTCCATGTCAGCACGGTGTTCAGCAACTTTAGAAGCAATCAACTTTTCTCTTTGAACGTTTTCCTCAGATAATTGGACACGGCAGTTACGTCGTGGTCACCCTTCTCGTTTTCTTGCATTTCTGCGATAACTGTTCTCTTGTGAGGGAAGACGGCATGAGGCCTTCATTCTTGCCGTTGTCGTCATTTCCACGAACCTCGTTATTGGCCAAACCATAGGGACGCAAACTTTTGTGAAATGTCTGAATATTTTTTTTTCCACTTTGATGTAGTCCGGTTCCAATTCTCATCCTTTAAGATGTCGGAAATTTTCTCTTTATATGGTACGAGGTGGTATTTCATTTTTAGAGCGCAGCTCTTAGGCGCCCGTTTCCGGCTTGAGCGGCGTCGGCGTCGGCGTAACAGCGCGGTGCATTATGGGAAATGTCCCATAATGCACCGCGCGAGCCCCCCCCCCCCCCCTCCGTGGTCACGTGACCCCCCTCCCCCGAGGTCACGTGACCCCCCCCCCCCCCCCCCCGGAGGAGATTGAAGAATGAGGGGAGGAGGAGGAGGAGGAGGAGGGGTATACCCTCCCCTGAGTAGCCTTCCCTCCTCTTCCTCAAGAGCTGCGCTCCAATTCGGCGTTACAGGGAGTTGTAAACGGCTTTTACTTTTTCACCTTTAAGACACTAAATGCCTTGGTGATAGCTCTTCCTTCCAGGGTTGAAATGAGACCTAGCTGGGCCGGAAGAACGGAAGGCAGAAAACCTCCCTTAAGTATCAACGTGTTTCTTTTATACTTGTGAGCCTTCTTTCGATTGTCCAGTGTATAGCATGTCATATACTTGTTAGCTACTATAACAGTAATTGTACACTAGCAAAAACTGAAGATAAACTTCCGGAACATACTGGCGCATTAAAATATGCTCTTAGGAGTTTGGTATTGTGAGGGTCCATAATCATTTTTTTCATTGGATAGACTTTGGACGTAACTTTGAGCCCGATATGTGTTTGTTTATACTTACAGTCGAATTTACAACTTTTATTAACACGAGCTTGACGTTGGAGCATCTGAGTTCCACGAAATATAGGTTTACCTGGAATAAAGATTTTTTTTTTGTATATTTGTGAATGATTTGCTCTGGCGGATAACGTTAACTAGTCGTAAAAAAATTGCGGTGGCTTAGCTCGGCTATGCCAGGATGCATGTAGCGTGAGCTTATGCGCACAAAATGAGAGGCGCTATCAAGCGGCTCCGGTGCGGCGTCAGACTTGGCTACTTCGCAACGGAGGCGCACAACTGGGCACGCGGCGGCGCCAGTGCGTCTGCCGCGGCTATGACGTCACTCCTCTGGAATGCACAGACCGGCGGCGGTGGCTCCGGCGCGCCAGCTGTGCGCCGTGTGGCGTCACTGCTCCTCGCGCATGCGCAGCACGGCTCTTTGGGAGCCACGTGAAACTGCTCAACCTCGGCCAGTGTAGCTCACGCAACAAAATTAAAATGTTGCTTCGCTTGAGCTGCTGTGCATCAGCCTACTGAAATAAATAGAAAACTGAGTTTACTTATGAATAAATATAGGGTGTGCGATTTTTAATTCGAATATATTTATTAGTTAAAGCTTTCCTGATGTGGTTTTGCACAGGGGTGGTATACGGCCAGGGGGCATTATATAAGTGGCTAATCGTCACGATACGTCGGATAATAGGGTAAAATATCTGAATTAATTCGTCAATGATTGAAAATAAACATATGGTTCGAACCTTGCTTAACATCCCCGAAAAGCACTAAATCAGTTAGTTCTAGAAGGACGTGAAGCACCCGAGGAGAGCAGAGGTGCAAGGCTAGGCGATTGAGAAACGCAGATTTTCTTTCACTTCATTTATTTTTGCTCAAGGACCTAAGGCATTACTGAAAGGAGTGAGTTTTTACAATAGAATAAAATAGTGTATGAACGAACAAGGAAAAAATAGGAAAAATTACTAAGGAACAACAAGACGGTTAGTAATAGCGATGTTAAAAGGAGCAGCATCAGTTATCGAGACTGTTGGCGCGGGAAGGCGAGTACAAACTGTTGAGGTTTGGGGAAGAATAGAAGCATTAAACTAGTAGGCGTTTCAATTGGGGATGCCTACCAGTAACTTGTGATTTGTTCGTGATAATATGCAAGATGGTTCTATAAAACAATGTCTTACGAAGTGTGGAATTAGAGTGATAAATCTCGTAAAAAGGCTTAAACAAAATTACTTTTTTTATGAAAAGAGAAGTTGGGTAAGGATAGATATGCCTTCATTGAGGTAACGTTGACCGTGCAATAATAGCTAAAAAAAAAAAAACCGAGCGGCGCGATTATAAATGGCCTCACCAGCAGGTGCAAGTGTGATACCGGGGCCCCAGATAAAGGCTGCACATTCAAGGTTTTAGCGCACTAAAGTTTTGTTTAAAAGAAGCTCTAGATGCGCAGGAGTCAGGGAAATCTTTGTTTTGAGATAGCCAAATAATTGATTAGCGCTTCTAGTGACATAATCAACATGAATATTAAAGAATAGATTATTGACTTGGTGAGCACCCAGATATTTATAGGAAAAACAGAGAGCAGAATTGAATTATTCATTTAGTAGGAAGAAGAAATGTTATTTTGACGGGACACTCTCATAGATCTGCGTACAGAAATGTTAAGTTCCTTGAGTCAATCTGCCCACGAGTGAGTGACATTATTAATTTAAGTTTGAAGGACGGAGATTTGAGAATTGTTAAGAATTTGCTTATAAATAACACATTCGTCAGCGTACAAGCTTATGGAAGAGGAGACACGTACAGGACGGTCCTTAATATAAATAAGGAATAAGGGTTTTTCCCACCGCTAGCTTTGCGCGTGTTTCGCAACTGGTAACGTTAGTGCACCCCCGATCTCCTCACGTGCTTCAAGTTGTCCAAACATCAACTGATTTAGTGGTTTTCAATGACTTTTAGCAAGTTTCTAATTAGACCATATGTCAATTTTTTACTAATTAATAAGATAAATAGGATATTTCAGTAATTATCCGGCTTACAGTGAGTACTAGCCTCCTATATTATATTTTCCTATCCGTATAACTGACCTGCCCAAATCGCATAAGTGTGCCTTTCACAAATATTTTCTAATAAATTTGTTCAAATTGGAATCAAACACCTTGTACACCTTCATAATATTTCCACAGGCTTTAAAGTAAAAAGTGATAGGCGCAGGCTCTCCCTCAACCCAGAAGCGAAACTTAAAGGGACCATGAAACGATTCTGAAATCGAATATCATCCACGGATCGTCGTAAAAGGTGTGAAAAGAAACACAAATACACAAAAATAGGGAGCCAAAAAAAAAAATTCTTCGCTATAGAACTTTTAAAAGAAAACTGAACTCTTTTGTACCTTCTTTCCTTCGAAAGCTCTCTGCCTTTTCACTGCAATGCATCCGCGGAATCGCAGCACGTCAGCCGAATCCACGTCGCCTATTGGGTAAGAGCCTACCTCACCTGCACCGCGATCGTGAACAATAAATAGCCGGCGAATGTTTCCTAAAAGTTTTGTTAAATAATATTCAGATCCACATTTTGTAGCATAATTAGAGATGTGGCGAAAATTGCCAAATTTGATAATGCTGAGAGCCAAGCGCCATCTATCGTGTGGTAAACGAAGCAACTACAATAGGGCCGACAGCGTCGCTCAGTTGCTTTGTCGAAAGACGAACGAACGTTTCTTTTTCTACGTGTTCTTCTCGCGCGTCCCGACTTCAAGCAGCAAGAAAAAAGTACTTGAAACAGACCACGACGAACAAGAACGGTGGATCCACAAACACCTGAGAAAAGCTACAACGGCGACGAATCCACCGACGCCGACCAAGCGAGCTCGGCAGATAGGCCTAGCAGGCACTCCGACTCAGCGCAGCCTTGCTTCAACGGTACTTGGTCAAGACCGTCTGCCCACGACCGGCTGGCGTGCTGAATGGAATATTCCCGCGAGACCCTTGTGGACCCTTCCCGTATTATAGTTTGATCGCTGACCTCAGATCAATCTCTTCCCCTTATTTTCCGAGGCATTGTTGACGAACACTGTCATCGAAAAGGGACTCTCGTCGATTCTATCTTCTTGTTTTTTGTGATATAGAGCTCAAATAAACGCCCTATGAATTACCTTCATAACACGGTATGTACACTTTGTTATTAGTATGCTATTTTTATTCTGACACGACTGCACGTCACTGTCGAGCTATAACAGTTCGTGGGAGCTACGTGCAATGCCGGTCCAACCTACCTTTGCCGAGTGTCACGTCAGTATCGAGTTGCAATCGTAAAAGATCGGTCCCGAAGCGCTTACCAACAGCGCGAATACAGCACTTCCATCAAACGCGCGCGTCCGCTCCGAGTGTGAACAGGTATTTACGGGGCTCTTGCTGACACTGTCGTAGTTTAAACATATCTTTTTTTAACGTCGGCTCGCTCCTGCATCTCCGAGGCCGCGAAAAACGTTGCGGCAATTTGTTTCCGTCTACGTCGCTTTGCAAACGACTGACACGGGCCGCCTTTTACCAACAATGACAGTTGGGTTGACTTCTGGAGTCTTCACCGGAAGACTCGCCGCACTTTCCAACAGGCATACCGGCGTATGAGACTAGTCCCATGATGTCGCTGTAGCGCAACATATCTCATTGAATTTCGCTGAGCTGCGATGTGTCCATGGCTATCGCGGCGATGAGAGGCGCCGATTCAGGAAATACGTCGGTGACATTAGCGCCATCAGCGCAGTAAAACCTACCGGCGCACCTCCAACTCGCCGCCGCTAACGCTCCCATTCTCCTACAGCCGAGAGAACTTCCGGTTCCTGTGCCAGCGTACGTCACGACCGTCAAAATTACGCCGCAACTTGTTTTGCGGTTAGTTGGAGAGAAAGAAAAACTCGATATTTCATTAATGTTTAGTGTAGAAGTTAATAAACTTAGACGAAAACGGATGCCTGTTCGGCATTCAGTGAACGTTGAAGGTTTAATGTAAAAGTCATCTGGCAAAATTAAAAAGGTCATTTCATGGTCCCTTTAATTGTTGCACTTGTCCATTGATTTATGTCTAAAGATTCCAGTTAAATACCGAACAATCTGAAGTGAGGCATCATTTTGACATTTGCTCGGGAACTGCGGCCCAAAAGCCGGGCAAACACAAAAAAACAAGCTTTGAAGCATAAGTATGGCGCTTGTGAGGCAATTTAGAACCAAAATACCCAGACTCTGGCAAAATAATATGATGTTAGGTTAAACCTTGACGGTTTTGGGTTTTAATGTCCCTCAATTAACCGACAAAAATCAAATCTTGGCCGAGAAAACTGTGTTACCTAGGGCCTGGTATACCTTATTGTTGTTACAACAGGCATTTTCTCACAAAGCAAAAATGGCTCCCGGAAGTAATTTTTTTTTATAAAAAATGCATTATAATAAGTGTAAAAAAATTGCGAAGCCTTTTACGATAAGAATGGGTAAACTGCAACAAGAACTTTGCCTAAATAGACTAACATTAACGTTAAAATAAGAAAAGAAAACATTATCTCATATTTTGAGCGCACTATCTGAGTGAACGTTGTTTCCTAGCTGCATAAGCTAAATAGTAGGCGCAAAAATGTCAAAGAAACAGTCTTGATGGAGCGAGACCAACGCCCGCAGCAGGCTAGGTTGCTCGGTGAAGATGGGCATGATAATTCGGACGACACCTCGCACGTCCACGTCCAAATAGATGTAGGCCAGAAGGTGCCGGTAAAATTGAAACACAGCGTGTAACCATAGAATATTCAACTTTGTTTATTTGACATCTTTCGCTTGAAACGGAAGGCGCCAGAATATTATCGTTTTTTTTATGTACGCGTATAGAGAAGCTTAGAACTGCAAATTCCACCATCATAGCATATGGTAAATGGAATAACAGTTTTATATTTCTTCAAGAAACATACCAGTATCGATACAAATGATGTAAGTCGTATGTAAGTTCTTATGTCACGCTATATGTTCCGATAACTTTGCAGAACACATTCCTATCATTTTGTTTTCACTGGAAAATCAATAATATAAGCAGTCCCACAACAAAGCTCTGCATTGCTCTCTTATTACAAAATAATGGCTCTAGGCAAACATAAATGTTTGTTATAAATTGGATTTGAAACTTTCTCTTAAGAGGAACGCACGATGTTATAAAATAATATTTGCTTTCCCAGAATATGGTTCAACCAGGAGTACAACAGGTAACGGTGCTGGGATCGTTATTATTTAATATACATAAACAAACATTGAGGTCTTAACTCGACTTACAGATTTTACGCTGATAACTTTTTAATTTATAGAAAAATTTAGGGTTTATTTATTTGTGGCTCTTGTCAAAGGGATGTGTTTTGTGTTTTAAAGGTGCTGTCAAGGTTAGGAAATGAAGATAAACGTTAAAAAATATAAATTTTCATCCTCAGTACACAGAAATCGTATCTGGTTAATTATTTCTTTTCTAGCGTGCCGAGCAAAACTCAGAACCAATATTTGTTTATTTATGCTTTTTAAGGTTAATACCCTCGAAGCTGATGGGGACTTACAAAGAGGGAAACAATATAAGACCAGGATCATCAAACGTCTTTCAAATAACGCACGTAATATATGAATAACCTGGCATTCTAGAAATTTAAATGCAAAATTGCACCGTGGACAGAATGGTCGCCAACATACATAATATAAATAAAATATAATCAGAGGTTTGAGAGCTTCTAAAATAGTGTTGGTATAAGGTTTGTTTAAACAGATCTACACTTTCGCTTTCTACTATTTCTATCGGTATCGTCTTTCAAGCTGATAATATTCTAGAAATGAATGAGTACTTATAAAAATTGTTGTTTGCCTTCGAATTAAATTTTGCTTGAATTGCGGTCTGTTATATAGAGATTTCAGTTGATATTAAGCCTGTCGATCTTGAGCGTACATATGACTTTAATTGAGTTCATTTTGACGGTTAGAAAAAATTGGAGGGGGATTCAGTACTGTAAGCATAAGTGAAGTTTACATTGGCTATCTATCCAAACAAGTTTTGCTGAAGAAAAAATTTAACAAGTCAAGCTTTTCAAAACTTGCCTTGAAGAGAAATTTGTCATAAAACTGTTAGACAAAAAAGAAAAAAAACAGTTAATTAAGCTAATAATAGTGTGTAAATTTATAAAATTTAGTAAATAAAACAAAACCAGGTCACCTTTTTTATCTTCGACTTTCCTGATCAGAAAGTACCCCTGGCAATCAATTGATCAAGGAACGATATAAGTCGTCGTTATTTTTTTTAGCTTTGTATAAAAAAGCAAGGGTGTCTGCAGACATCGAAACGTTTAGCCAAGATACAATCAAACTCGGAAAGTAAGTAAAAAACGACGATCTAATTAAATGAAAAAAACTAACGGCTGAAGCTTTTTTGAAACAAAATCCAACCCGGCCTCCAAATCGTGTAGTCTTAACAAAAAAATCAAAGTACGCTTATTTAAAGGAATGCGCCATCACTCAGGCTCGCTTGTGATCCCAGTCTATGTAAAGCATACCTACATGATAGTACGGTGTGAAAAGAGTTCGACTTCGAATCACGTCAATATGCTGCTTGCCAGGGAACGAGTTAATATTAAAAAGTTAGTAATCTATGCGCAAGTAACGCACGTGTTGGTGAACAACACTAACAACTTTCTTTATCTTGACTGCGGTTTCACTATCTAAATTTTATTTTTATCCTATTTAAAAAAATAAGCAGGCTTTGATTCAAAGATTGATCCTATCTGTTTAAGCTTCAAAAGCTGACGCATAACCCGACGAGTGAAACGAAGAAAATTGAGAATAGGTTCTTTATTTGAAACAGTCCTCAAATTGGCCTCCCTATGAAGTGTCGTGCTTGGTTTAGTTGCGTGTACAGTGTCTTATTTTGCTCGTTCTCAGACTCGAGTTCAGGCATCAGCCCTCCGGATTCAGCAGGAGTTAAAGAACATTATGGTCATCATTTCAAGTGGGTGTTTGATAGCAAAACGAATTAATATTTCTCCCGTTTGTCACGTGCTACTTACCGTGTCCACAAAAGTTTCCAAGTACAAGTGCTGATCGTAACCAGTTTCAGCTTGTGCACGTTGAAAAGCCCGATCGGCTACAATTGTTATTCCCATGTTGTGGCGACGCGCTGAATTTTAGTAATGTAAAAAATCGGAAAAAATTAGTCAGAAAAAATAGGGTGATACTTCGCAGTTCGAAATTGAATAAATATTAAAAAAGACGGGTTAAGGAAAATGCAACTTTTTGTTTACAATTTAGCTCAGAACCCGTTAAGTGTATTTGCTTCTTTTTTCTTGCAGCTTTTTGACCTGGTAGGTTTCGTTAATTAGTACATCTAATTAAAGGCTATTTTTTCTTCTACAAAGTGTCCCCAGTCAATTGAGACTAAACGTAAAGTGCAGCTCCTGCAAGCGTTTATGAGCGTCGAGATTTCCAAAAAGTAACTTAAAAAAAAACTATGAAATATTATCCCATATATTTAGATATGGTGACTCCAATTCACACCTAATATTCATTTTACCCATAAGATAATACTTGTATAGACGACTAATGTTTAAATAAAGCAAACTAGAATGCCCAAGGTTCCTTTTCTCATCAACTCAGCAGACAAATAAAAAATCACGCGGATCGTGATACTTAATTTTAATTGAATAGAAGTTATCTTAGTCGTGAGAGGGTTAGCTGTCAGCCGCTCTTGCTCCTTGCGCCTGGTGGCATGGTTTAAGTTAAAACCTTTATAGAATAGTGTGTATTATTTAGATATTTGAAAAATATTGTCTCAATATTTTAGTGTTTCTATATTTCCCCGCTAAAAAACGTAGAAAAAAAATAAAACTTCGCGGTCTGGTAAAGAGGTGTCTATTTCACAAAAAAAATATTGCGAGATGCATGAGTCAGGAAGAAATTCCACCAACGAACTGTAAACAAATGACGCTCTAAGCAAATAGCTCACGTCAGGCCACCTCTCATACTTTAGAATCCATCCAGAATCAAGCTGTTCGATTCATTCGAGCTAATTCTAAAGATGGCTCTATCCCAGAAGGTTTGTGAACAGACTGCGTCACACTCTCGATTGATTGATTGAATGAACTATTAACGACCCGCTAGTGTCTGGTCTATAAAGACCGCGACACTTTCAGTACTGTCCAAAAAATGTCACGTTTTGTCTCTCATAAATGTTTGGTTTTTATGACCAGTTACAAGTTAAACATTCTTCGGTAATACATCATCAACGTTTCCCTGGCAATATATAAGAATGGTGGCCTCGAGTGTTAGCACATCGCAGATCGGAGCATGTGCAGCAAAAGCTTGCGCTGCAGAACGCAGGGATTCCGGCCCCTTCCCGCTTTATCTTTATGAGCATCGCACCGGCCTGCGGTCACGTAGCACTACTGCGTGATGAACGTTAAAACCACAGCTAGCAGTGGTACTTCACTGAATAATTTTCGAAATTTTTTTATTCACCTCTATATTTTTAACGTGTTTTCACCTGGTAATGAACGACTAATTGTGCGGATCAAACAGGGTGCTCTAGTGACCCAAAATTCATAAGAATGGCTATGTAATTCATAATTGCTGAGGATTACAAAGTAATAATTAAACTGTCATTGCGTTCTCCTCAGCGGTTACAGCTTAGTATTTTTCTGAAAGACATTTGTAACACTGCTTCACGGTGCGGTCCTGCCCCCGTAACTTTAAGGACTGCGTTAGCTGTGCATGCGCTTTAGCGGAAGGCATAGAAGCTTTCAGGAAGACCAGAGCTTATTAAGCTACTTTCATTACACAGCGTGCTTTGCGATTAAGTGGGTGTGAAAAAATTAGCCCAAAGCAATCGTCCCCGACATACCACTTTTGTAAAAAGACTAAAATTACAATTTTTTAAAGTCACCCGACATGTATTGATTGAGTAATATGTTTGAACTATGGTAAATATTTACTTAAAACTCGGAAGGCTAATACCGAATTTAGGAACTTGAAGATCGCCGCACTTTGATACCTCCTCGAACAAAAATATTTCGTAACTGTTTTTCTTTACTAGGTATTGACAAACAGAAGCAACGTAACTGCCACGGGATTCTAACAGCTGCTAAAAGTGTAGCGAACAGAGTGTCGAACCGAAATTTTTATCGGTTCGGTTCGGGTCCGAATTCAGGGAACGCGACAGAACAGCACACGACAAAACAGCACGCGACAAAACAGCACGGTCAAAACAGCACGCGTCAAAACAGCACAGTGTCAAAACAGCACGGCGACAAAACAGCACGCGTCAAAATAGCACGCGACAAAACAGCACAGCGACAAAACGGCACACCGACAGAAGAGCACGTGCCAAAACAGCACGGCGTCAAAACAGCACAGCGACAAAACAGCACGCATGTAGCAACTGCAAGCGCGTTCTTCACCTCCCTCTGCGCAAATAATATCGAACCTCCTTCACATTTTCATTTATTGTCGCTAGGTTATAAAGGAATTTATTGCCTATTTTAGAGCTTACCAAACTCCGCAACCCGAAAACCACCCCCCCCAAGAAAAAAAAAAATATATATATATATATAAAATATCGCGTCACAACCCCCCCCCCCCCCCCCCCCCCCCGGGCTTTCCACGAGGCTACAAGAGTCAGTTACAATGATGAGTACTAGTAGCAGTCCACATAATAAAATGTATCCTGAAGATGACTAAACTTACATCCATAAAAAAAAAAAGATAGCAGCAAATGCTTCGCGACCCCCCACTGGATCTGTCGAACCCACATTTTGGAAGGCACGGCAGTTGGTAGTAGACCACGATTTTTATCACAACAGGAATTGCCGATCGGCATCCAGCGTTAAGCATTCTCGTAAGGTGACAGGCGGAAAGCTTTAAACAAACGAGTGCAATTGTTCGAACCTCCTTCAGCAAAGCTGTTGTTGTACTTTTGTCGGATTTTTTCGTGTCGTTTATAGTCAGCAGAAAAAGAAAAGGTCAGTATTAATTGAAAAAAGTCAGTATTTTCGAGAGCGTTTGGAGGAGTGGGGGGGGGGGGGGGGGGGGGGTGTTATTCCTGACTATATGACCACTTCCTTTCGCAGTTTTCAGCTTGTCTCAGAGGTCGGTTCAAATTTCAACAAAAGCTCCGGGGGCGCAAGGATCTTCAGGATGAAATCTGGGTTTTTGACCCGATAGGGATTTGTGTGCCGAATTCTTTGTTCAAAGAAGAAAATCTAATCGTGAACTGCACAATGCAAATCAAGGACGTCCGTAAATGCCGCACATTTTTTAGCAATCCTAGCTTCCGTCTACTCAAGGAGGGCATAAATACGATTGTTTTATTGCCGTTTCTGTGGTCGGCGCGAATTTACCAGTCCTCGCAGTCGTGAAAATGGGGAAAAATCGCACTGAGTACAATGCTTGCAAAATTCTAGATTTTGATATTTGCCTCTCCGACCGAAGTGGTAGTGAAGCTCATGTTCGTCCTGAGTACAAATACGAGCACACGACGATAATGTCGGATCACAATAGGGCCCAGGTGCGTCTTGCAGAACTGGTCGCAGCGGCTGCCATAGACGGCAACAAATAAAAAAACCAGTACCTGGTTAACTCACTATACATTTTAAACAAACGCTTTTAAATATTACATTTTCGTCAGTATACTGATTTTCGTCAATAAACCGAAAAGAACCGAGAAGTTTATGAGTCTACAGATATTTACCGCAATAATTCCGATACACCTTTTTTTTTTTTTTTGGACGCTGTGCTATCTTGTCGTTGTGCTGTTTTGACGCTGTGCTGTTTTGACGCCGTGCTGTTTTGGCACGTGCTCTTCTGTCGCTGTGCCGTTTTGACGCTGTGCAATTTTGCCGCGTGCTATTTTGACGCGTGCTGTTTTGTCGCCGTGCTGTTTTGACGCTGTGCTGTTTTGACGCGTGCGGTTTTGTCGTGTGCTGTTCTGTCATGGGGAATTTCAGAAGGCGCCGGTAGCAGTTATCAAAAAGACAAAGACACATCCTCGTCCTCTGCAAAAACTAATTAACGACTCGGACTTGAGTTGGTCAATTAAGTTTGCACTTTCTCTCTCTTTGCCTGTGCTATGCACGAGCACAAATACCTGTGCCGGCAAGAGTAAAGGTGAAGACGACGCAATAGCTTTCGTGCGGTAGGCAACGTGGAATTTCAGAAGGCGCCGGTAGCAGTTATCAAAAAGACAAAGACAAACTTTGGGACAAACGTTTTAATACCTTATAATTCAGCTAAGTAACGCCCAAACATCCACAAACTGAAGGAATCTGCGACACCGCGTAGGTAGTCCAGCAGATATCGTTCGTCGTATTCGTCGACAAGTTTCTTCTTGCTACGCGGGCGTAGGCGGCGTTGCTGCCTCTCGGAGCCTCTCCACGAAGTGCGTCGGCGAGTTTCTGTGGCGTCAGGCTTTGCTTCTTCTGGAAAGCGGCCACCAGCTTGTAAGTGTCTGGATGATGGAGCACCAGCGACTTTGGAAGAACGTTGTGCCAAGTCTCAACATGATTGCTCGTCCGCGGGAGCCCTTCGCAGATCCTCTGGTAGCAGTTCCAGAAGTCGTGCGGGAATTGTGGCGGTCGGCGTGAACGACTCCTCCCAAAGCTAGGACCAACTACACTTTCTCGAAGTACTCCAGCATCTGGTGGAGGCCTTCATCGGTTACTGAAGCATCGTCCTGGAGTTCCTCTAGCCCTACGTGAAAAAAGACAAAGCTGAAAGCGCGAATTATTAAAGGCACAAAGTACATAACGCGGTATCTAATCAGAAGAAGATATGCACCAAGCCCCATGAAGAGAAAAGAACGGTTTTGTTATCATCTTAGAGGTATTAACATTAAAGATAAGATAATAAAATGAGGGTACATCGTGTAATGTCCGCAGGCCGAACAAAAGCCAGCGCAAGAATACTGCTGACTTTTTCATGGAAATTGCTGTCCTCGCGATACCTGAGTAAAAAAAACAAATCGAGGAGTTGAAATATTCTAGTATTTATTAATATTAAGCAGCATTTACCTGATGATCAGCTGCTCCGCCTGTAGCCGTCGAACAAACGACTGCTTCAGGAGAAAAAAGCACCCTGTCAATCTGGCTGCTGGAAACACGGAGTGGAACGCTCGCATCGCCGCCACTTCAAAATATGTCATTAGCGTCTCAGGTGCAAATCCGGGGCAAATCTCGTTGTGTCTTATACACGCGTTCATAGGCCTCCTTGTTGCGTTTTGTCTAGGGCTGTGCAATTGATCGATTAACCTTCCGATTAATCGATTAAGGCTTTAATCGCGATCAAATGTTTTAACCGGTTAATCGGTTTTTTAATCGGTACTCAAAAAGAAGTCAACTGGACGCACGCATGGCTCCATCCTGGACGACCTGCCCAAGCTAGGGGTGACTCATGCCCTCCCTTAACGAAAACGCTGCATGGTGTGCATTGAGTTGTTCGGTCCTGAGCGGTTTTCTGTTCCCAGCCAGGTGCTATGAGTATGAGCAAGATTCAATTCTCGCGCTCGCGAAGCGTCACGTGTTCGAGGATATATATTACAGTTCTACCGAGGCCAGACGAACAAGCCGGTGTTGAGAATCTATTACACATCCTGCCCAGGCAAGACAAACAACCAGAAAAACAAGCTGGGAAGCTAACAACGCCATGGTTACTTGTTCCAGTATTCGGCCCGTACAAATGGACGAGTTCACGAGTATGAAAGGCAATCTCGCTGGAAAGTTTGGGTTTAAAGTAAACTCCAGCGGTGAAGTTTTTGAACTCTAAGGAAGTCCACTGCATCATCTGCAAAAAGCCGTTTTCATACAGTGGAAGCGTATGTTCGCTTCAGTATCACCTACATGCGAAGCACCCATGTACGTCGCTGAAGCAAGGACCATCCACCAAAACGCAGACAACAATCAACGCCTTCTCATCGAGTCCCCTTTCTCTGAAAAAAGAAGAAAGCATCGCCCAAGCCCCGACTTCTTGTCTTCCTGTCGGAGAATGTGGACAAACTTCTTTGTCTTCGAAGCTGGAGCAAAAATATGCGAGTCTTTGAATCGTTGAACTATATGTATCCTCAACTGTAAATGCCCTTTACGCCGTGTAACAAAGAGTAAAATAAGTTTTCAAAGGCACGACGAGTTGTTGCATTTTTTTTAAATATATTATTTATAAAAATCAAAGCAACCGATTAATCGATTAATTAATCGATTAAAGGGTGGCGATTAATCGGGTTAAAACTTTTAATCGACGCCCAGCCCTAGTTTTGTCATGAGGCAGTACACTAGAGACAAAACCTTGCAATGGACGAGCCCGTGGATTGTGTACACCTAAAATGGAACAGCGGCAGTTTTTTTTCGAAGGATTTCGATGCAAAGAGAGTCGTACGCTAAAGCGGAGAAAACAAAAAACGTCAAATTATGAACTATTTACAGAACAATTTAAACGTGCGACGCACCTGACGGAAAAGCGATGGTGATACATCAAAGGTGCTATCAGCGAACCAGTTTGTATATTGACTGAGTAGTTGCAGAGTCTCGTTTGTGGCGAAGAGGAATAGACGATCACTGTCCCCCGCACCGGAGTCGTATAGCAAAAAAGCCAGGTGGTGAGGTTGGTGTTTTCAAGGCGCTGGGGAGCTGGTGGGGGCGTTTTCACGGCGTGGCGGGCCCTCTGAGCTGAGCAGATCAGCGCGCTTACCGAGGGGTGCTACAGCCGCTCATAGCCTGAAAATTACGTCCACAATGTACCACGGTGTAGAACATCTCCTGACTAAAGGCGCGATATTTGAGCCCATTAGGTGAATAGTAATAACTCAAAATATCCGGGACTTTCTTTTCAGGCTTGCGATCCATCTCTACTTACTCGTCAGCTTGCTAGTTGCTTCGGCAATCATCATACGTGGCCGGCCATCCGTCGTTTTGGCTTGCTCTTCGACGGCAGCAATCACTTGCCTTTCCCGAAAAGCATCGGGGTTCGGAAAGTGGTCCTCATGGTCACTAGTGGTCTGCGCAAATTATCCAAAATAATTGCAATCTCTGGTGAGCATAACATAACTAAAAAGGGCACAACGAAGGTTACATGTCATTTATGGCGATTAGCCCGAGTACGGGTGAACGTCTATAAGCTCGCTTGCGTAATCGCAGTTAATTCAAAAATTTAGAAAGCAATAAATTAATTTAGGCTCACTTACCTTGAGAAGAGTCAACGTACTCTCCCACCCGGCAGCTGTGGCTCGACCATTGCAGCCTTTCTTAGAGCATCTCCATGTCCTCTGTCCGGTTTCTTCGTGCAGACGATCCAATCGATAGCAATACCCATTGTTTGTAAAATAGGATAATTCCGTTTCGATGAGGTGATCACTAGCATTTTGAAGCTCTGAAGACATCTTTAATCAGAAGCGGAGATGTCGCACAGGGAAGTCAACGTTAGACCAAAGAAATCGGTCTAACTTCCTCGGAGTTGGAGTTCGGAGTCCTCCACTACCCATTAACGTTAGGGATGACTAAAACCAGATCTCGATCATCCTTGATAATCCCGAGACTTGGGTGAAAGAAGGCACGAACTTAGTTAAAGAAACATACAAGAAAAGTGGTCTCTAAATCAGCTACTGCGTTTATTTCCTTAACTCCTTATATATCAACAAATGTTGCACCAACCACAACCCTCAAGGCCATGCTTCGTTACGCAAAACTAAAAACTGAAAGAAAGGCAAACAGGCCCTTCCCGGAACATCGAAGAACCCAACGAGACAACGCAAACCCTCCCCTTCTTTCTCTCCACGAAGCGAACAACAAAGGGCACTGCCCTCTTACGGAACTGGCAAACCAAGAACGGTGAATCATCCAAACTCCAAACAACCAAACCTCCCCAACCACCCCCGCCCCTACCCAAAAAGGACACTGCCCTGTTCCTAACCGAACTATCAATGCACGTGTTAAAAAAGGAAGACATTTTTGATGGCATTAGAAACTTCTTGTACTTGCTACAAGTTGCATTGATGCATGACTGATACAGTTCCCCATCGAATTAATTCTAATTGTCTCACCTACGACACTTCTAATATCGTTGACTCCCCTGTGCGAAATCTCCGTTTCTGATCAAAGTGGAGTACAATTGTTTTCATTCATTCAGGTGTTTATCCATCTCCCAATTCTGTGCGTTTATTTTTACGTTCCTTTTGTGTTCTAACAGTCTATCATTTATACATCTTGACGTCTGTCCCACGTGCTGAAACCGACAAATAACAGTATCCGATAGCTCACTTCATCCCTGCAAGGTGCTGACTTGTCTCGGAGGCCTTATGGCACCCTTTCTGACTGACCTGAAAATGTGTCAGCTGGTTACGTTTGAAGTCTGTACCGAAAGCTACGTCGACACTTCACATTTCTGCACAGGCTTTGAGGTCATGAGAAATTCAGTGGATATAAGGAATGACCGCAAAACGACGTCCCGTTTCTTTTTCACTTCGGAGCTTATTCCTGTGCTGCAGTTCCATTTGTCTTTTTATGAACTCGTTTTCATAACCGGCATCTTCTAACCTTTCCCACTGTCTTTTGACGGCTTGCGCACTGAAGTGCACACGTGAGTTCTTGATAGCGTTCCTGATTAGTGATTTCACAACACCTGCATTCACCGACTTAGCGTGGCAACGTTTCTTACTCAAAACCCATTTTGCTGCTATCTTTCCGTACTCCCAGCAAAGACCACCCTCCACGTGAATACGCAAATCCAGATACTGCAATACTCCGTTATCCTGCTGTTCTACGGTGAACTTAAGCTCCGGAGCTGCTCCCCTTACTACCTGTTCAATGTGTAATACATCATTTTCCCGAAACGCGCAAATCATTATACCGTCAACATATCTCTTTACAAAGCCTGTGCACAGCAAACGGTCTGCCAACGCACCAGTGACCGTAGGGTCCAAGTTGTTTAAGGATATTTCTGCTAGCATTGGAGCAACCGTTACCTGCAAATACAAATCAAGAATGAAAAGAAAACTGCCTACCGTTACTCCTAATTTTGACTGAAGACTAATCTAATTCAGGTCCAAGACCTCTCGAACTCGCCGCATTAGTCTTGCCTTCCCTAGAGATTATTATAGCACTTTCATGCCCATTGAAACAACTGAGCAGTCCTTTCCATAAAAACCATGGAGGACATTGATGAGTTCATTTGAATTCTTCAGAGCGAGACTCTTCTCCAAATGAACCAGATTTAAGCCTCGTTGAAGGAACCTCGAAACAGTGTTTTGCCACTTGCCGTTTTCATTAATTACTGTACGCAGGGGTATTTCCGGCTCGGCTTTATCAAGCATGATCAACATTCACCAGCTCGCCTGCGCACTCACAGTCTTTGCGAATTTGCGATAGATCTTGGCGTATTGGTGCTGTGTGTCTGGAGAGGCTTTTGTTGGTCGGAAAACAGCTGACCTTTCTTAGGGATGACTAAAGGCCGGCGAACCCCACAAAGCGCATTCACCGCGTCTTGTGTGCAAAACCGCGGCCTACTAATGCGGTCAAGGTCCCAGTCTCCTATCCGCTTCTCGGAACCTGGCCCCGATAGATCGTGTCGCATTGGTGCTGTGTCTTGGGAGACGTTTTAGTCGGAAAAAAGCTGACCTACGAATCCTACAACCAATCCTCTGAATTTACTACCCGCGGCACTATCCTTGTCTAGATGTTCGGTGTCTATTCATGTCTAAAACTTTTATGTTCGAACTTTTATTTCTCTTTGTGCTCTTCTCTTCGATATTCGTATATTTCTGAAATCTTTGATATTCGTGTATTTCTGAATCAAAGCACTCTCGTTCGGCCCTAGAAGATTGGACTACTTTCTAAGAACATAGGTGGAGAATCCACGGTTCTGCAGAATGCAAAGAACGTACAAAGCGATAGACCAGTATTTTGTCTTCGTAGACTCTTTTCTGAGACGTGCAGAACGGGCATTGCCTTTAGGTTGTGTTCTATCAACAAGAGAAGGTGACGTCGTCACCGTACCCGACGCGTCAACGAATAAAGATTTTAGAAAAGAGTTCTCAAATATATTTCACAGATTTGTAGGGGAGGTTTTCCTGTATCCGTCAAAAAGGCTGAAAAGCTTTGCATCCGATAAAATTGCGCTGAGCTTTACTTCGATAAGTTTTTTTTACTCGGCGTTTTTTAGCGGTGAGCTTTCTTGATTACAGTTATGGACGTCACAATACTATTTAAAATTATGTAAGTGACGTCTAAATAGCCACCAAATAGATCGGAGCCCAAATTCTTGTCAAGAATAGACGAAATATAGCAAAACGTAAACCCAACTGCAGATATTTCCGGTACCTTTTTGCCCCACCCCACTCTCCTGCCTCCTTTTCTTTCCGATGTCAGCAAACAATTGGTTAGAAAGATTCGTACCCGTTTTATTTTTATTTTTTATTAAAGGCATATTCATTCAATCAAAAATCACCAATGCTCCGATCCGATGAGTCACACAATTTTGTTCTGTCTGTGGAGCCGCGGGTACATCACACATTTTGCGGTGTTCGCTCAACTGGGGTGCGCTCTCGTGTCGCGCGCTCTAAAGGCGCTCTCTCTCCTGTTTTTATGTACCGCATTGAAATAAACCTATCTCACCAAGCGTTTGGCGCACAGTGTTCTAGAGCAGTGGTTCTCAACTATCGATGTTTCGCGGACCCCTTGTGGATAGGCGGAGATGATGGAGGAGCCCGTTCGTGGTGAGGGGAAGGGAAAAGTGTAGGTTAAATATAATAATGATTTAATAAATGGATATAACTAAGGGCGAGTGTGAAGTAGACTTCTCTTACTGACATACACACGAGAAAACTCGCCCGAAAGCGGAAACATTTCTTCTCGATCTGAAAAAAAAAAAAGAAAATACAACTTTTATTGCCGGGATTTACTGATGAGGCAGGGCTTCGCGGACTCCTAAAATGCCTTCGCGGACCCCAAAGGGTCCGCGGACCCCCATTTGAGAAACACTGTTCTAGAGAGTTGTAGTGGCAAGAGCGGCGGCCGCCGCGTGAGGATTTTGCGCGTAGACGACACCGTAGCGCTGCTGTTCTGACGCGTCCGATCGGTAAAGGCCAGTTCAGACACTTGCGTTCGACTGCGGTGCGTTCGACTACGGAAGCGCGACTGCGGTACGATGCGGAGTACGCTTGCGGACAGCTTGTACACACAGTTGCGTCGAAGCGCCGTCCGCCGCAGTCAAGAACCAATAGGAGCTTGCTATCGGCGCTTGCGGCGCACCAATCGAAACCGCGACTTGCAAAGCGAATGAAGTCAAGCAACTATGACACTATGATCACAACAAACATGGCGGCGTCCAGCGGTAGCATCGCGACTTCTCCGTGTTCGCCGGGGTTGTTGAGACTGGAAGAAACAGAAAACCTGAGGAATCTCTTCCTAGACTGCGTGCGGGGCTACATTGCACACGCCGGCAGTGAGACGAACTGGCCCCTGGTTGTGCGGGCTACCACCGCGATGATTTTGCTCCAGCGACGACGCCACCCCGGCCGCGAGTGGGTCCGATCACTCCTGCGCTCCCGCGAAACTTTCGGGGAGTACCACCATTTAGTTCGCGACATGCGTTTGGACAACGGCCAGGACTTCTTTCAATACTTCAGAATGACGAGGCAAAGGTGAGTATGTAGAAGGAACTTTGGTAAGAGGGATCTGTCCCAGTTTTTCATGTAGGGCTCTGCGGTGCATGGAAGTGCCGAATTTGCCTCGCAAATTTTCTGCTGCCTCGGTGTCACCCGATTTCGTGGGGTTTTGTGGGGCACTATCCTTGTGGCTACCACTAGAAATAGAGCTGGATTACTAGCTGTCTTGGAAGAGGTGGCAAAAATGATTTGCTGGTCGCGTAGCATTACTGAGTGTTTTGTTTTGGCTTCCCTGCAATCGCGCGCTGTTCTGTTTTAGGTCGCCGGCGGTTTGATTTTGGTCGCTGGAAATTAGTCAGCGACGGCGTTACGTTTCAGAACACTTCAGCAGTGTTCATGTATGAGTCAAATTAGGAATTCCGCCTGACTAATGCACGAGCGTATCTAACACGAAATCATTTATGCAATACAAGTGCATGTCATTGATGTAGTTGCGAAATGTTGAATTTGGGATGACGGCACAAGGTTTTTATCTTTAAAAAGTAGTAAGTGTTAGGCAGACCTATTGAGAACATTTCAAGGTTATAACTGGGAGTGCAGTCCCTCAAACATTATTTACATTCCAATGTTACTTAACACACTTTCACCAGTTCGGAGAACCAAAGTTTTAGTTTAGCGCGCCTGCAAACCTCGATTTTTCTCTGCCTAGTTCTGCTCGAGGAATTGCATTACTTTCTACGAGGTGCATAATTCGGTCACAGTATGTAGTAAGAGTAATACAAGATAACAAATTGCGAAGTTATTTACGCTGTACATTGTGTGCCTGCACCATAGTATGAATAGCACAAACAAGCAATCTGTATTTTATATATTTTTTAAAAATTGTAAGGTTATCAATCATCCAATTAATGTGGCAGACCGCACTTTGAGCACTATTCAAAGGATTCGAAGTTGTGGCTCCTGAATGTGTCGTCTCAGCAAAATGCAGAAAAGGACGGATGTCGTGTTCGTGCTCTGTACATCCACTTAAATTGACACTTTTCTTTCTCTTTTTAATGCACAGGCACTGTTGGGTCGCCATTTTACCAAACTACGACAGCAGAGCCTGATATCTTTGTTTGCAGCAATTATGAAATGCACTGGTTTATAGGTCTCGAGGTATTCATGGTTATTGCAATAGCACTAAAACCTCTTGGTCTGCAGATTCGACCACCTCCTCTCGCTGGTCGGCCCCAGCCTACAGAAGGAAACAACCTTCTGGAGGGAGCCCATACCACCAGCTGAAAGGTTGGCCCTGACAATCAGGTATGTCAAAGCTACTGCTCCACTAACGAGCTCTGTCACACAAGACGTGAGCACTGTTTCAAAAATAGGCCCATACTTATTCGTTCAAGTGGTGCAATCGACGTCCCCTCACCTTTGGCCAAGGGAAGAATAAAATCCTGATTTCTTAATTGCAGCTGTTGTTAAGGGCTAATAATTTAATAGATAATGTTAGTGGATTTGTTCACGATGGTTCAGTTTAGCGAACATAATACGAAACAATGGTGTTTGACAGCACGGCAGATATTGCTTTCCAAAGTGGTACAGTAAACAGAGACCTAAATATTGCCGCATGCATGGCCGAGTGGCTCACACACTTGGCTGTTACGCAAAGGGCCCCAGGTTTGATGCCTGGGAGCCTCACGTCACTTTAGTTAATTTGTTAGAAAGTTTTGAGTGAGTGATCATATATACTAGGTGCTTTCGGAAGCCACACGCCTCTGCCCGCATCACATACAATTTGCGACATGTAGTATAATGCTTATAATATAACCACTCTCTCTGCAGTTGCAACCAGTCATTTTGCTTTTGTCTAGGCTACAGTTGCTTGTTAACATTTCAGGTACCTTGCTCATGGAGCATCCCAGGCCATCTGTGCGATGACCTTTCGAATAGGGAGGTCTACCGCAAGTGAGATCATCCAGGAGACCTGCGAGGCCCTGCGTGCAGTTTTGGAACCCCTCTATCGCCCTGTAGGTACCCCATTTTCACCCCTTTTAAGGCAGCAAAACTTTGATGCCAGAAGACATATCCATTTTCTAAATCATTTTTGTGGTTTTGAGTGAACGAACAAAATGTATGCCACTGTACAACATTTCTAACCAACAGTTGCGCCACCTGCCTTGCCTTCAATGTCAAGAGCTCTGCTGGAAACCACACATACTTTTGTGCTACAATCTTTTATTCAATTTACATTATGAAACATCTCGTCACATCAAATTGTTCCGGTTCGAAAACTGAACACGTCCGCCATCTTCAGTAGCCACAATGTGACGTAAAATGTAGACGCACAGCGAAAGCAAAAAAAAAAAAAGAAGTAAAATGCAGGTTCACAGCAAAAGGACATACAATGTAAGTGCACACTGCCACTGGAGCACTTAGTTATGGCGGGCAAGCGCTATCCCGCACTCCGTCTCTCCAGCGTGCTGTGCAGCCAAAGCCACAACATTTGTAAGTCAATCAAGAGGATAAACGTCGCCTCTGTCTTCCTCATGTGAGCAGAAACTGTCAGTTTAGATCTGCATGCTGCAGAGTCACCATGCAGAGTGGTGTTTACCCTTCTGGGTGGTGCAAGAGTGCCTTAACTCTGGCTGCACTGCACATTGTTAGTGCGGCAGAGTATAGAGCAGTCATCGTTCTAGCTACTCAATCATGTGACGGGATATACCCAATTTTTCAACTGGTGTAGAAAGAGGTAGTTAGATTCTGCTGGCCACCACTTAATCGCCCACCGTGTCTTGGCTTCGTGCTCACACAATATCAATAGGGATGCTGTAAATTGCAAATTCATTTTGTTAGAGCTGCATTGGGTTAGCACTTTTATCGCACTTGTGCAGTATTGGTTGACACAGCATAAACATCAGATTCGTCATGTTACGAACAGGCCCTTTCAAAAAATCTGCACAGGTCAAGATGTTTCACACAATTTTTGTGACAACTGTGCTGTTTCATAATTTCACTCGGGCCCCCATTTTCCTGGCATCTTGCCTGTGGCATGGCTAGCCACCGATATTCAGCTGCAATCAAATGCTTGCGTCAATGTGAATTGGGAGAGCTGAATGGACTCTTCACCTTAGCGTACAAGCCCGGTCCAGAGGTTAGGGATAACCCGTCATGTGACAAATAGTTGACACGAGAGTCTCTACAATGGCGACCCTCCATAAAAGTTGGCTGTTTGCATGGCGGCATCAAACTCTTACGGATCAAATTATAATTATGCTCTTGGCATATTTCCTTTTCTTTTCTATATGCCCATGCATAGTTCGGTGCTAGCACCAAAATATCTGTTTTCTTTGTGCCCCATTATGTCCATGGTGCACCAGCCTAGTTGTGCAGTAAACATTCCCAAGAGACGATTTGTACACTCAAGTTTTAGACGGGTGTGGTTGTTGTTGTTAAAAACCTCTCTTATTGAATCCAATAAGAATATAGAAAAAAGGAAACGATGGGTGGCTGCCCTATTCGGGGGCTCCACCGGCGTTGGACGCTATTGCCACTCTCGTTGCCAGCAGTAGCTGTTGGCTGAGGTCTTTGCTGCGTAACACGGCCCCCCATTGTTCCGTCTTCGGATTCGTGAATGGCACTAGGCCTCGGATCTTCTGACAGGCCCACACGACGAGATACGCATCGGCTCGTTCGCACCCGCAGTGCGTGCATGCGGGAGACGGGTGGGACGACGGGTACCACGCGTTGAGTCTGTCTGGCGTTGGTAGTGAATTCGTCTAGAGTCTTCGTATAAGGTGTTCTTCTCTCGAGAGATTCTTATATGGAAGAGGGAACCGCCACCTGGCGAGTCGCATGGCATTTAGTCGTTCGGAGTATGATGCCCTCGTCGTCAGCGTCGTCGCTGCGGGAGGGGAGGCCCGTTTGGGAAGTAAACCTTGGGCCGTGGCGTGAGCCGCCCTCGTTCCCCCTGCGTCTTATGTAGTCCGGCGTCCACACGACATGTACCGATTTCGGTGGGTGCTCACGAGCCAGTCTTGCTGCTACGTGTCCGACGGAGCCCGCCTCAAAGTTTCGACACGCTGCCCGAGAGTCTGTAAGCACAGTCACTTTCAAGTTCCAAGTGATGGGCAGAGCTATGGCCACCATCTCAATGCGGGTTGCAGACTTGATCTTCTTCACCGACGCTGCACTGATTGTCTTCTCGCTGTCCGAGGACATCATGGCCGCCGTTGCAATTCCGTCGTGTCCCTGGCCGCGTCTATGTACGCGGTTCCGCTCCTGCAATCCCACGTGTGCCCAGGGCCTCGGATTTTGCTCTTCTCCTGTCTGCGGCTCCCTCCGGATGCATGTTTTTCGGTATTCTGCTGATCTTGATCTTGGCTCTGACTTCTCGAGGAAGGTCCTTGGATGGAGGGGCCCGGCTCCCATGAGCTTCCAGGTTCAGCTTCCCAAGCAGCCACCTGCCATTGGCCATCCCGTCTGGCCGTTTGAGTTGCGCTGCAATCTGTGCGTCTCTCAGTTCCTCCAGAGTGTTGTGTACACCCAACTCCAAGAGCCGCTCAATGTGTATGCTCTGGCACTCCCAGTGCCCACTTGAAGGCCTTTTTGATCATGACGTTCAGCTCTCCCAGTTCGGTCACTGTGAGGTGAAGGTAGGCTATCCTGTACGTAATACGGGAGATCGCGAACGCCTACACCAGCTGGATCGTTTCTTTCTCCTTAAGTTTGTGCCTCTTGTTGCATGTTCTTCACAGCATACCAGCCACTTGTTCGGTCAAGGTGCCGCTTCCAATCGTCACCATGTT